>JAOTRS010000050.1:1092725-1104910 GCA_028565755.1 Dinotopterus cunningtoni | reverse complement strand
CAGTTCTGAAGGCGAAAGGGGGTCAAACACCGTATTAGTATGGTGTTCCTAATAATCCTTTAGGTGAGTGTATATGTCTCTTTCGATGCAGAATATTCCATTGTACTCTGTATTTTTGTGTTTTATGTGTTTTACATCACTGTGATTACTGTTGTTCATTTGGCTTCTCTGAGTTTGTAGGTTTCCTCCTGTACTCCCCTAGGTGTTGTAGGCTGATTTAAATTAGTTCAAAAAAGCAGTTCGAAAGCAAGAACTGCTGTAGCGTATATTTGTGTGAGCTTGTGCACATCCAGGAGTGTGTGTATGTCCTGAGTTCCCTGGGACAGGCTCCTGGCCAACCACAGTATTATCAGTATGGAAAAACGAACAAATTAACCTCTCATGAACCTTCCACTATTGTGTTATTACCTTAATGTCTGGAGAACATTTTTTAACCCTTTGTTTTCATTTCTTTATATCCAGCCAGAGTTATACTTAGGTGAAGAAAGCATAGTGCCATGCAACTTGGTCAGAATAAATGTCAGTCCCTGGAAGTGCAGCTAAAGCAAACAATCATCCATGGGTGGCAAGGCACTGTCATTTTTTCAGAGTTGTTCAGGCACAAGTCAGGAAATGGATGCTAAAAATGTATCACTGCCTAGAAGCACAGTGAAGTCTATTATTAAGAAGTGGAAGGTATTTGGTATTTCACAAGCCCTCCTTGGATTAGAACATCGCTCCAAACTAGATGAAAGACCCAGGAGGAAACTGGTCAGAGAGGCTAACAAGAGGCCTACAGTAACTCTGAAGCAGTTGCAGGAATTTTTGACAAAGAGTGGGCATTGTGTGCATTTGACAACAATATCAAAAAATTCTCCACAAATGTGACTTGTATAGGAGGGTTGCAAGAAAAAGCCTGATCGACTGAGTTTTGCAAAAACACACCTTGAAGATTCTGTGGCCACTTGTTAAAAGGTGTTATGGTCAAATAGACAAAAATTTCACTTTTCCAACACCAAACCAAATGATATGTCTTGTGGAAATCCAATACAGCTCACCATCCAAATACCATTCCTACAGTGGTAGGCGGTAATATCTTGTTATGGTGGTGTTTCTCTACAGCAGGGACTGGAGCACTTGTCACGATAAATGGATAAATGGATGGGGCTAAATACCATCAAATTCTTGAGGTAAATCTGCTGCCCTCTGCCAGAAAGTTGTCAATGGGAAGAAGGTTTAGCTTCCAACCTGACAATGACCCAAAGCACACAGCAAAACTGACCACTCAGTGGTTGAAGGAGAAAAAGGTGAACGTCCTTGCATGGCCTAGTCAGAGCCCAGACGCAAACCCCATTGAAAATCTGTGGAATGGCTTGAAGTCTACAGTCCTCAAATGGTCACTGTCAAATTTAACATAACTTGAGCAGTTCTTTAAAGAAGAGTGGGCAAATATTGCAAAGTCTAGTTTGCAAAGCTTTGTGTGCCATTGAGAACGTGATTAGCTTCACCTGATTGAGTGTAGAAGTCATTTTTAGAGGGGGTGATCTTTTTCCAAATCAGGGACTTTGTTTTTGACTTTTTGTTTCTATTTTTTCCTACGTTGGTGTTATATCTTTCACTTGGATGTTAAAAGTTGCAGTGAGTAAATACAGCTGGATAAAACAAAAATGGAGTGTGCGGTCAACTCACTGCCACATCCTGTCATATGCTTTATCCCTGAAAACGCTTTGCGGTCTGATCCAGGGTCTGGTTCAGTAGCTATGAGCTCGGCCTGACGTACTTGTTTTTGTTACAAGCGTTCCTCACTGGATGTAACAACAGGCAGCATCATAATCGACTTTTATGCCGTACTGTGAGCTTGTTACAGGTGTTCCTCAAGTGGTGTAACAGTACGTAGTGTCATAATTGACTTTTAAGCCATACATTGAGCATGTGAAAGGCGTTCCTCACTGGATGCAACAGTAGGCAGCGCATACGACAGGTAGAATTAAGGGCTGATGAAACATTGGAGCAGCGTGAGGAGTGACAGTGAGTTGAACGCACAATCTATTCGTACGTAATGGTAGCACGCGGGTGAAGGTTATCTAGGCCATTTTTTTTAAAAAAAACTCTAATTGGATTAATGTGTAGCAATATGTTTCCTGTAAAGATGTCAGTAGTCGCACCATCGTTGATGCTATTATGTGACCCTGAGTTTTGTGCGATAATGTGTGTGAGATGATGGCATGTTTAGCATGGATAATAAGATGTCTGACGAAACATCACCAGGTGTTTTGAATGGCATAAAAAGCTTTTAGATGAAAGTTTGGATAAAACTAAAGCTGTGTGCTTGAGCTGCCTTCAAGGGGAACTATTTTTTACAAGAATACATTAAATATAAGACACTGAATAAGGCTGCGAAAGTGAGGCAGGTGTCAGAAGCTACTTTTATTGCACTTACTGGAGACCATTGGACATCAGTAAGTCACCTTAACTACCTCGGTGTAACAGCACGTTAAATCCCTGACAAATGGTAATTGCACACATTCACGCTAAATGTGTTCAAAACAGAAGAAAGACATTTAGCTGAAGCACATGCTAGCCATTTGCGCTAGCCAAGTTGAAAATTAGATAACGGCCTCGCAATATGATTACTGCTGCAAGAAGTTTCCATTTGAGATTATTTTTTATTTAACATTTGTTAAATGATAATGTTTGAGATATTCTAAAACTGTATAATTTGTTTCCTCATATGCATTTCTTTATTCCAATATTGCACGTTTAAATCTGAGTATTTTAAAATTGTGATTAATCACAGATTATGATTGCCATACTAGATTAACTAAATTACATTTTTTTTAATCGACTGACAGCACATGCATACTAGGACACTAGCCATTGTTCTATTAAAACTCGATTCACGTGATCCGGCACTTCAAAAGATTCGAGTCACTCTAAACGATTCATTCAGTCGAGCGGGGAGAGAGAAGCCACGCCCACAGCCTCGCTCGCGCTCTGCTAGTCTGCCGCCATTGGTCCAACGGTTAAACGGTTCTTATGATGCACCATTACGACATAATGCGGGGGCGGAGGAGATGATATGACACTTGATAGATAGATAGAGAGAGAGAGAGGAGCTGACACTCGTACAGCGTGGAGTGTACTCCTGACATCAGGAAATTAGCTTCCCTTTATTATTTTTAAATGTGAAATTTATTACTGGAGCGACTTCTTCTTTTGCAGTTTTAGAGTCCGGCGGAAATGGCGTCCCGAGCGGGGTTCCCTGCTCCACCCGGCCCCCCAGTGCTCAACCCCGTGATGAACTCTCCCGGACACCCGCGGATGGCAGCGATGAACCCGGCCTACCGAGCGATGCCGAGTCCGGCCACTCAGTATCCGGTAAACGCTTTATTATTCTAAAGGTTAAGGTTTTGAAGGTTTTATTTTAATTAAAAACGCCGTCCTTTTAACTTTTAACTGTTTTAGTTCAGGAAGTAGATAACTTAGTTTCTTAGAGTGCTAAGCTAAATCGCTAACGCTACATACTGCTTAAATTAACAACTAAAAAGCAATTAAACACTAATATATATTTCGCTTGTCTTATTCCGCAGTGCTGATGATTTTCCGTTGGTACATCTAGAAACAGACTTAGTTGTTTGTTTTTGTTTGTTTTAAAACTCGCTTTTCACTTAAGTGTTCGCTCCAACTTCCGTATTTAGCAGCGTTTATGTGCCGCATTCCAAATTGCCTCGGGCTCCCTGCACACGCGCACTACACCCAATAGTGGTCGTCACTGCTCCCCTTACTACATCTAGTGTCCTATATGTTGGTTTGGAATACGAATTAGTGCTTGGGCGCATTGGCGAACAATACATCCGTTGAAAATCATGATATGAAAAAAACGATATAAAAGTAAAAATTATGTTTTATAAGATGGTTCAAATTCTTAATTAAGCGCTCGTTTTTTGCGTTGTGCCGTACAGTTGAGTCACGTGATACAAAAGTGGGCGGTATCAAGTATAACACTGAAGTCGAAACTGTTTTTTTTTTTTTTGTTTTTTGTTTTAATTCACATTATGTGACTTATTTTAGGCTAAAGCTTATCAAAGCTGAACATGAGTAGTGTATGTAAAATGTGCATCGATTGTCCTCTGTCTGTGTATAATTACACTGAACTTCAATTATTTATCTATTTTATATACATTAAGCAGAAATTCCGTGTGGTCGGTGTTTGCACATGTTGTTCCATCACAGGTGTGTTTGTTGTTCTTTGTTGTTTAACGGCGGTTGGAATCCCGTCGGTTACATTCCCGCCAACACTAGGTTTCACTCTTCCTCATGTTCCAGACCAGCCTTCCTTAAAAACCCTCTAACGCTTCCTTTTCTGATCTTGTCCCGACTCGTTCTGTCTCAACCTTCTCCTGCTTTATCCGGCACTTTCACACACACTTTCTTCTTGAAACGTTTCCCTATAGATCTCTCTCCTCAGCCTCCCTCAAAAGAGAAAGTGTGTATGGAAGTGCCGGATAAAGCAGATGAAAAGTTCAAGATGCAGAACAGGTCAAGACGAGGTCTAGGAAGGAAGCGTTAGATGTTTTGTTTTTTGAAGGAAGGCTGGTCTGGAAAATTGTCCTGGAGGATGAGGGATAACGAGACCCACAGTTGTGGCGTTAATGTAACTTACTGGATTCCAACCGGAGTTAAATAATAATGAAGAAACAAAAAAATACTTCCCGTTCTAAAAGACTCTTTAAGATTGCCTTCTTCTGTCAGCAGCCTCACTTTCATGGCCTTCCTCAGACAGTCCCATTGGGTGATTACCTCAATATAAATAGTGTTGTTATAGTTCCAATTCTTAGTTTGTTAATTAATATATATTTTTTTCTTATCAAATCGTCTTTGTCCTGTATTGAATGAAAAATGTCTCGCTTTTCTTTCATTATCCCATTTCTGTTGTCATTGTTGTTTTGTCTTTCTCCACACTATACCCTTCCTCTCTGACTTTGCCAGTTTGATACTGATGTCACTTTTTTTTCCTTTTGGTTCCATCTTTTGCCAACTCATCTGTTCTCTTGTTTCCCCGGATATCCGTATTAACTGCAGCTCTTTGTTTCTCTGATTCCTACCTCTTGGACCCCTCTGTGAAGACCTATATGCTATCTTTATATTTCTAGTCAATATATCTATAGTGTTCGCTAACTAGATCAGATATCTCATCAACATGCTTGATCATTAATATTTTCAAGTCAATATTTGGTGTTTCTGATACCCAGAGGGATCTAACAGGCCACACTACTTACTAGTCACAATGGCATTTCACCCACTTCAACCTGGCGAGCAACACACTGGAGAGGTTCTGACTGCTCCTAAACACACTCTTACAGCCTGGACCTTCACTGTATTCAGGCCTGATCCATAAACTATGCTGTCATAATCCATCTTTGTTCTTAAAACTGATCTATATATTACTATTGGAAAGTGAAATCCCTATTTTACTCTCCACTTCATTTATTCTACTTTGCAGTTTGCTTGGTTATGTATTCAACATTTTTTCCCCCGTATCCATAAACCTCCATCATTGACCAAAAGTTAATTCCCCATATCTGCTGAAATATTTCTAAAAATATCAGTTATTACAGTGGAGAAAAAAATTGGACTTAACCCTAGAGATGTAAATCAGCAGTCACCTCCCGAAATATCGCGATTCTTGTCTGCCGGTTTGATTAAAACTGCGACTTTATGGTCATTGCGATTTTGTAAATATCGCATTTCAATATTACATTTTCACCCGATTTTTTATTACAATTTTAAACCTTAAATAATTAAATGTAACTCGTTTTTAACATTAGTTTAGCAGCATTTAAACAATACAAACTAAATTTAAATATAAAAGTTTAACTTGTATTAACTCACCAGCATGTATCTCTGTCATTCACCATAATTATTATATTTAATAGTAATTCAAACATGGAAAATAATTCACTCCTACCACACGGGATGAAAATGTGTAAATAGTTTACCTGTAGGTTTATAACGAAACATTGATGTTTTACCGCATTAGAGGCCTCCAAAGTTTTAAAACTTAGAAGTGAGCTGTGAGGACTTCTAAGGCCAGCGATGTTTGACTAATTAGTGCTCAGTGTTGTGAGACTGGTGTCATCGTGTGTAATGAGAGGGTCAGAAACTAATTCGCTCACAGAGTTTGAAGAAAAGGGCTGATCGGAGGCTTTTAACACACTTGATTGTTAATAATATAATGCTATAAAAAAGCTAAAAAAAAAAAAATTAAAAAAGCTTCCATGCTCAGTACAGTGTGGTTTATATTTAAGGGCTGATTGGCTAATCATCGGTCAAGCCCAATCACACTGAAAACCAGACGATTCTGGTCACTGGCTGATCGACCGGTTCATCTCTATTATAAATGTAAAAATCAGTCAAAAACACCACACAAAAGAATTGTGATTCATAACAGTCTTTTTATTTATCTTACCCAACACTCCCCTGGTGAGTCCCATTTTCTACCTTAAGCTGGCTTGACACCTCCGAGCCTGAACGTCTTTCTTAATCTGAATAGTTCTTCTGTCAAAAAGTTCTTTGTACAATTACAGACTTCCCTCCAATTCCCATCATGTGCAATTTGAGTAGTAGTCCCTCTTGCACAAAATTTCGTAAGCTTTTTCCACATTAAAGAAAAAAAAAAAATCACAGCCACTTTCTGTTTTGTTTATTTGAGCTATTCTTACTCCATGCTCAAGGCGTATTACTGGGTCCATGGTTTTTCTCCCTTCTCTGAATCCACTTTGATAAGCAGCCACCAAGCCTCTCTTTTCCAGTGAGTTTACTGGCCTGTTATTTACTAATCCTTCCATCAGTTTACAGACATGCGATGTCAAAGCCATTGGTCTCTCATTCCCTGGTACACTGGCATCTTTTCCTGGTTTTCTTATTGAAATGATTATTGCCTCCGTGTAGTGTTCTGGTGATCTCACCTTCTCCCATATACTATCATATATCAACTTTTATGTCATACTGTGAGGTAATAATATATCTTTGTGATCACCAGGTCATTAAGTTGACTCTCCTCACAGAATGTAAAAGTAGGCAGCGTCGTCAGTTTTTTTTTTTTTTTTTTTTTTCTCTCTGCATTCCAGTACGACTCAACAAAGGGCTATTGGACCCATCGCAAAGTAGCTATTGGAAAAATGGACATTGTATCATGATGAACACAGCCGTCAAGAAAATTCCATCGTAAAGCACGTGACGTGTGCTGTTCCCCTCTCTCTCTTTTCTAGTCCAAGTCCTAAATCGACACATTTCCTTCAAAATGTCAAAGTATAATTCACGCTTTCAAACGACAGTTTTTGAATTCTTTGAAGCCGCTGGGAATATTACCCCATCTATTACATTTAAAGTGATGCTATCTTTCACTACTAACAACACATTGTTTATAGTTAATTAACTTAATATAATTTGTTTAATATTAACTTAACTTTGCAGTACTCTACAGGTCAAGTTAAAAACATGATTGATTATATACCGTGCCTTCTGTTCTTTCCCTTGCACGCAAACCAGAGATGTAGACAGATGGAACCTTAACTTTTAAGAAGTCAACTTAACCCTTCATTTTTACTTTTGATATGTATTAGGACAAAATGACCCAGCAACAGTGATCTCTCTCTCTCTCTCTCTTTCTAGTTTTCCCATTGAGCCTCTATACAACCACCTTAATTGTACTTTGTTTTTATTCATGCTTGCCATGTTGCCTGGCTTTCAGCCGTGTGCGCTCTTTGTGGTGATTTTCTTACTGGTTAAACTGGTTTGTTGTGTTTCCTGGGTGTGCCAGACACACTCACTGTATCCGTATTGTGTAAAAGCCAAATCAATTCCATGGAACTGACTTTAAGTAGTTTTTAGGCGCCATACAAACGCCAGGTTCTTCAGCATTCAGGTTAACGAACAGCCATGGTTGTGTAGCTGCAAAGAAGCGTGTCATGTTTATAATTATACTTCGAGGCAGAAATTTTTTTTTTAGATAATCCTGTATAACAGTGTGAGTTATAATGTACGGTGAAGCACATTAATACAGAAATGGAGAAGGTTATAATGAGAGAGGGGCGTGGCTGTCTTTAGCTGGGATTTTTGCACATTTCCAACTAGATATCTATTTATTTTTTTTGTATAGATCAAACAGCTCCTCTCCAAAATTCTGTTGAAGTAAATATATTTAAAGAAAATGTTGCAGGTCAAGAGTTAATGACTGACAAAATTGTATTTAAAGTCCGCCTAATTATTAATAATTGGGGGAAAAAATTACTTCTGCTTGCTTTCCTTCATTCGGTCGTTACACGCGCACACGAACACACACACCACGCGCACAGGCAGATTTATTATCACGCTCACTTTTCCCCCTAAATGGTATCCGTAGCTTCTGCTTACACTTACACACCCGGCTCGAAACCTCTTATGTTTTTGTCAGCATTTATTCTTTTTTTTTTATTTATTTATTAACTCCTCTGAAACCTTTTCTGAAGGGGGCAGGGCGGGGGAGTTAAGTTCTCCCTCTCTCCCTGCTGTCAGTGCGCTCCTCCGGCACATTCATCAGGCTAGTGCTATGTGTTTTTGCGGGTTGGCAGGCGGGTGCATGCGCTTGATTTGCGCACATTACAGCAGATCGCTCTTAATTATGATATAAGCTGATCAGACATGGTCATTTGCTTTAAATTATTTTCTGATTATTCACCATGCTGGTAATTTATTTATTTTTTTGTACCTAATCTATTTGAAAGTAAATGGAGGTAAACGTTTCCGCTCTTTACCATGATTGCTGTCGTGCATTCGTCCTCCTCACTACTCCTTAGTTTTTTTACTTTAGGAGCTTAAGAGTCAAGATGTTTCATGAAAAACTTATGATGCATCTTATGATATCTTTTAATTTTTACAGTGATTTCTTGGGAAACGCCCACAATTTTAAGAATATTGTTCACTAGGTGCAACTCTTTGCGCTAGGAATTTTAATAAATACGGCCCCATGACTTCTTGGAGCATATCCTCTTCACACATGATTTTATGGTTTGTGTATTTAAACAGCGTCCTGGCGTCCCTCCTGTGCGTAGCATGCCCATGGGCGGGATGGGTTCCATGGGTTCTCCGATGGCCGGGCCGTCCTACGGTGGCACCATGGGTGTTCGGCCCGGCATGCCCCAAGCCGCCTTGGACCCGGCTCGCAAGCGACTCCTGCAACAGCAACAACAGCAGCAGCAGGCGGGGGGGATGATGGGACCTCGGCGTGGGTGAGTCTCAGCAGGTCATTTAGTACGCATAATCATACTTGTAACGAGTTAAAAAGTATGACCTTGTTCTTTATGAAATTACCTTCTGGTTTTAGGCTGAAACGACGCAAAATGGCTGACAAGGTTCTACCCCAGAGGGTGAGTTCTAGCTATCACTTGTGTGTGTACGTGTGTGTGTACGTGTTTGCACTTCATCAATTGGTGTTGAAGTGTTATTTTGTTCGCTTGGTGTGAGGCAGATCCGGGACTTGGTTCCAGAGTCTCAGGCCTACATGGACCTTCTGGCATTTGAGAGGAAGCTGGACCAGACCATCGCTCGCAAGCGCATGGAGATCCAGGAGGCCATCAAGAAGCCCATCACGGTAACACAAACGAGCGGTCTATCTGTCTAGGGTTGGGGTTTGGCATCATTAAAATTGTAAACTGTAAAAAAAAAAATGTCCTCCTTTTCTGTGTTAAACCTATTATTTTTGTAAACCTCAAAGTTTTATGAAGGTTTTGTTTTTGTTTTTTTTTCAATCTGACACGTAAATGGCAGAAATGTCTTTACGTGTCAAGATGAGCATGACTACGTTAGCATGATCAGTGAGCCGTGTCTCATTCTTGTCTCACTTTGGTCCCTAAAGCAAAAGCGTAAGCTGAGGATCTACATCTCAAACACCTGCACGCCTGCCAAACCTGAGGGCGAGGAGTCTGAGAAAGTGGCATCATGGGAGCTACGAGTGGAGGGCAAACTCCTGGAGGATGTAAGTTGACCGAGCTGGACCTATAGAACAAGCGCGTTATTATAAACCTGTGCTGTTCTGATTAGCGGTTAACGCTAAGTGTAATTTTAGTATTTGGGTGTTTTTTTTTGTAGTGATTTAACATTATATCTGAGATAAATAATAATGTTTCTGATGTTTCTGTCTTGTTTTTATTGTTGCTATGTGCGTCGGTTGTGCTGAGTCGGCTTTTAAAATATTTCTTAGTAATTTAAGTTGATGCTTACAATTAATATTTTTTTAAAAGTATTTTTTGGGAGTGGTTTATAAGTAAGTTCTCATCACATCTGAGGTAAATGTTGACATTCTGGTCATGTTTCTTTACTTTTCAGGCCCATTATGTGTTGTATTTCTTTTTTTTCCCCCCCTGATTGTTCTGTTCCATCTTCAGTCATTAGTTGATGCTACAAGTAATTACGCTGTCATTTTAGTGGTTCTGAGTGTTTTCGCAGTAATTTATTCTCAGATCTGAGGTAAATGTTGCCCTTCTGAATACACCTTTCTGGGTTTTACGGTCGAGTTGTGTTTCTGTTGTGCTGTGTCACCTGTGTTTAAATCATTATCCTCATCCTCAATGTTATTGGCTAACTTATAATCATCATACGTTTATCCTTGTTGCCTAGAAACAGTGCGGTCAAAATCTGTTGATTGTTGGCTCAAAATTGTTGCTTTGATAGTCCTTAGATCTCTGCCTGAAGTTTAATCTGCACCATAAATGAAATCAAAATGTTGAATAAAAGTGATGTCAACAGTTATGTGATGGATTTAATAATGTACTTTAAAATAAGCTACTAATGCGCTACTTGCTCAATGTAAATAAACACCTGCACCAACAGATATTAATTAGAAAAGATAAACTGAGTATTTTTTACCAGGATTAGTTCATATTTTCACTTTGAATATTTTTTTTGTAAATTTTTACATGCTGAAAGGACAAAACTTCACTCCCCAGTTACCGAACAGGGAGTGTATTTGGCTGACAACGAAAGAAAGACAACTTGGTGTAAACAAGGCGCAAGATACTCAACCTTACAGAATGTGATTTCTTTGTATTAATAAGTTAGACAGAGAGTTCTGCTGTAATATCACTGATTACATTAAAACGTATCTTTAATTATTTCTACAAACTGTTTAATCGTCAATGACGAGTACTTCTGCTACTATGAATATAAAAAAAGATCAATTTAATATATTTTTTTTAAACCGAGATAAAAATCTCGGCTGTTAGTGAGTGAGGTAATAGAAGTGGCTAGCTGTTTTATTCCCCTGCCCCTCCTCCCCCCAATTGTGGAGCAAAATGTTTTTGATAATGTTATAAAAAATTGGTAAAAGATGAGGTAACTATCGCAGAGAAGAGTGAGCATTTTCTCCTGGAATGTTTCTCGTTCTCCAGAAGAGGCAAATCAGCACCGAGCATTGAGATCCAAATGTAGCAGTGAAATGTCAAACAAGGCCTTGTAACATCTCAGAGCTGTTTTTCATCCCTCCGCATGCCTTCGGCCAACTCTCAGAACCAGATGCGCTGGGGAAATTTCCCAAGACGACTACGCCCCACAGCTCGAAGGCTTTCACAAAGAGTTTAAAATGAAGAATTGAAACCTTGTGTGGAGGATGAGGGCATGAAGTGATACACAGCCACCTGAAGAAGGAAAAAAGAAGAGGAACTGCTTTTCCGTTTTTTTTTTCTCTCTCTCTCAGCTTTCTGATTCAGTGGTTAAGATGGCATGAGTGAAGGCAAAAATAAGGGAAATAGTTGTGCAAGTCAGTGTGTTAACCAAGACCATAACTGACATCCCTCCCTGTCTCCCCCCCCCCTCTACATCTATAGCCTGGGAAACAGAAGAGAAAGTTTTCTTCCTTCTTTAAAAGCCTGGTGATTGAGCTGGATAAGGAGCTGTACGGTCCAGACAACCACCTGGTGGAGGTAAAGCAGTTCATAGAGCAACAGCTACCTCTGACATGATACACACATACATGCACATCAAAAATATTAAAACACTATTTGACAGGGTGAATCGTTGAGACATAGAAAGTGAATAAAGAGTCAAGATGGGAATCAAAATGCACCACCCAATACTATACATATAAAACGAAACACCGGGACTAATTAGATTTGTGTTGTGATTCTGATAGTATATAAATTTTATATATAATTTGTAATAGTATGTTGTTA
>JAOTRS010000050.1:1074135-1089679 GCA_028565755.1 Dinotopterus cunningtoni | reverse complement strand
TGGTAATTTAAGAACACCTGGGGGACACTTCCCCATTCTATTTTTTTTTGGGAAAAAAAAAGGGGGATATTTTTTTCCCACAACCCCCCCCCCCCCCCCCCCCCCCCTTGACTTAATTTTTGTTATAAATGAATAATGGCACGGTGAAAGCGGTTGTATTGTGTAGTTCGTGTGAGGTTGTATTTGCTTTGTACAGAGAAAATATATATATTTTTTTAAATCAAGCTTTCACACAAAAACGGGGGGTTACAAACTTTTTTTTTTTTTTTTTTATTCCCATGGCGATAATTAGTCACTTAGTGTTTAGTCGTAAGGGTGTTGTTATAGAGATGGCTGTGAATATGCAGAATTTCTTTAAGCCAAGAATTTGGAGTTACTCAGCTGCTGAGCTTGTGAGATCAGGACTGGTTTTCATTAAAAAGTCATTTGGTCCGACTTAGTGGCGCTGTTATGATCTCTCTCTGTGTGTGTGTGTGTGTGTGTGTGATTCAGCTGATGACCGACACTGCCGGGAACCCAGAGGAGGAGAGGAGGAGCGAGTTCTACCAGGCTCCCTGGATCCAGGAGGCCGTGGGCCGCTACGTATTCTCCAAGGTACGCGTCCTGGCACGTTCCCAACGTACTGTAGACACAGCTGCAGCCGCATCCTTAGGCTGACTGTAGAACTAATACAACTTTTAAAGATAAAAAAAAAAACTTTTGGTCATTTTAATAGTTATCTAATTCCAAAAAGAAAACCGCCGTGCTGTTTAGATTTTTTTCCGGACCAGAAATGATGAGTTCCTTGTACGTTTCCTTAAACGGCGAGTCTTCATTGCAGTTCACGTCACAGGCACCAGAACGCTACTAGAAAAATGACATGGCCTCTTAAAATGTTACAAATAGTGCTGTCAATTGATTAAAAAAAAAAAAAATCAATTGTCCGAGGTCATATATAATGTGCAACTATCACACACAGCTGGGTAACTGCGCTTCCATTATGGGAAGCCATTAGGGTCAAATGTGGTCATATGATTGATTGATTAATTTGCACATAAACAAATTAATAGCACATTAAAAATTCTAGATTAATCACGTGCATTAATACGTTAATATTGACAGTCTTTAGTTTAAAAAATATATATATTTTTTTTTAAACTAGTGTTTTGGTGGTCCTCAGGTCCAGCAGAGGAGACAGGAGCTGGAGCAGGTACTCGGTATCCGCCTCACCTGAGCCCCAGAGGAAGCGCTTCAAACAGGGAGAGGCGTCGACTTGGAGACCCAGGTCCGAAGACGGCGTGCTGAAATAAATGGTGCAAGTCTTCGTACAATGTATCTTTTTTTTTTTTTTTTTGCTTTTTTTTTTGCTTAAAATGTGACGTGAGATTTCCTCAGGTCATAGATTTGTCGCTGTTATAATATTTTCATGTATGAAAGGATTTTGTTCCTATTTTTCACATACTAGTGTGTATGAGCCTCTCCTTTGGTAATACGTACCAAATTTGGATTGTGTGTGTTGGCGCGTATGTGAGTGCCTTTTTTGTTTCTAAGCCGTATCTGCCTTGTTTCTTATTCGTGCCAATGAGATGAAATGGAAGGTTGTGTTTAATACAGACGTCTCTGATTTTAGGGGACTTCAGCCAAAATGTATTGTTTACATTTTGTGTGTGTGTGTGTGTGTGTGTGTGTGGTATGACTGTTCTAACAGTGCCAGAACACAAATGTCGTGTTTCTAAACAGCAGGTAGGAGGGAGTGTAAGCCATTTGTAACTCATCTCCGATGGCCTTAAACATAAAGTTGTTGTCTGATTCCTGTTCATAACACATCGTGATCAGACCACGTTTCAGATTTATTAATCCCGATCAGGGAGCTGGGTTCATT
This sequence comes from Dinotopterus cunningtoni, assembly GCA_028565755.1. Taxonomy (NCBI): domain Eukaryota; kingdom Metazoa; phylum Chordata; class Actinopteri; order Siluriformes; family Clariidae; genus Dinotopterus; species Dinotopterus cunningtoni. Next base: position 1,087,818 of record JAOTRS010000050.1, on the reverse strand, counting down.
TTTATTTATTTTTTTTATTATCCAGGTTTGTCTTTGACTTGAGATTTGATCAGTGGTTGTTGGATAACGCGAGCACAGCGTTTGCCCCTTTTTTCTTCTTCTTTCTTCCTTTAGTTTTTAATGTGGTACTAAACCAGAGTCAGGAAATCAGCTGCATGTATTGAAGCGCTGTCTGCTACCTTAAGTTTGAAGTTAGCAAAATTGTTTTCATGTTTTGGTTCTTTTTTACTTGCTTGTTGAATAAAATGGAGAACAATGCTGTAGTTGGCAGCAGAAATGCCGTCCCTCGACTTTTTAAACCTTTTCCCCTCAATATCTCAACCTTAAATCTTTTTAAAAATATTTAATGGACATATTTGCCTTTTTTGGTCATTAATCATTTTTTTTACCATAATCAATTATCTTTTCAAGTCATATAAAAGATAATTTGTAAAATATTCCACAAAAAAGGTTTGTATGTGGTTCTTTGGATCCACTAACAGTAGGTTTATGAAGAGCTTCCTCACACCACCACGCTTACACACAGTAAGAGGAACGAAGGATGAGCAGTGTGTTTAATAATCGAATCATTGATTCTGTCCAAGGACTAGAGCCATTCTAAAAGTTTTAACAGCTTTTAAGCTTTTAGACACTGCTGGTTTGGAAAACCTGAAATAATATTAAATATAGTGATGCCTCAGCAAACGAGTTTAATCCGTTCCGTAGGCAAGCCACCCAAAAGTAATAGCAATATCACCAATTTCCAACACTATAATCATATTTTTTTTATATGAAACCACTCAAAACTTTTCTGATCAGAAAAGACCTGTACATAAAGTAAAATATGGAATAAATACACATTAAAACTCACTTGGCCTCAATTAATGAGCTTTAATTTGCTTGACTTTCCACTGACGCAAACAGGTTTTGAACGGCTCCCGGGCGTACGCTCGTACACCGAGGTACCACTGTAGATAAATTATTTTTTTGATTTTTTTGCAATCACTGTCTTTTAAAAAAGAATTTTTCCCCTCTTCATTTTGTGTATATTTGAGGAATTTTAAGTCATGTACCATGTGGAAAAGTTTAAATGAGGTAGGAGTAAAAACTTGTGCACAACAATCAACACGTTACTTGAAGACATCCGTCCGTAGCACAGGCCCGTCTACACCGTCGTCTTGTTTGTATGAACCAAAGCATAAAAACGTTTCACCGAGAGCTCTGGAGGTTTTTTATGTTTGCGTTTAATGCAGGTTTCGAGTTTACCGGCTTGTTGCCTTGGTAACCACCCCAACGACAGCGCTTCTCAGCCATGTTAAAGCCATAGTGTGTGTGTTTAGTTTATGTTTTTGTTCTGTTTGAGCTTCTTACATTCCGTGTGTGTACAAATAAAAGTTTAAAGTTGAAAATGTTAGAAAATTGACTCAGGAGGAGAGATGATTTACAGTACATGAACGCTTAAAGGGATGGTTTGGGGGGGTGGGGGGTGTTTACCGGTTTTACATTTAGTTTAAGCTCAAGACAATCAGCTGAGAAATGTATCCTGAAATCGACAAAAGTCCAACTAGTCTAAAGCTACAATGATCAGCACGGCTAGTTATATTTAGCGAACTCACCGAGATCAATCACAAAGAGCCTTCATTATCTTATTTAATATAAACAAAGTACTGATTACAAAGTGTTTTGAATTGAGCATGTATATGTTACACAATACGTGTCAGTCTATCATTTTGCTTAAAAAAATTAAATAAAATGGCTAGCAGTTCAGATAAATCGATCTTAACCAAGGTTTCTAAAACACATTAGTAATTCAAAATTGTACAGGTACGCTGTTTTGTTTAACATCGTTCAGTTTTCGAGTTACAAAAGCATCGAGGGCGTTCAAGGGAGCGGCAGAAAGCCATTCTTTGACACGTGTGTGCAAAATGATGCTAACATTTGTAGCTTCCTGTGTAAAAGACCCTGAGCAGTAAATGTTACCAAATAACTAGTCGCGCAAACTACAAATGCGTAATAAATAGCTAGCTTAAGCGCCATGTTCAGGTGTAGTTCGTCTCTTTTGGCCGTCTCCAATGGTTACCGTTATTGGCCTGTCCCCCATCCCACACACATTCTAATGCGAAATCTCTGTAGCTATGTATAACTTCTAAAGCTAAATAATTAGTGACGCATGCTGGCTGAATTTTGCCCTGAACCGTCCCTATAAATCCATAACTGCAATGATGATGATGATGAGTGTTAGCAGCAGGTTTGTTTTTTTTTTTTTTTATTATAACTTCCTGTATTCAACGTGCCATTGTTTTTAAGCATATGATGTACTTTTATTTTTGTATAACCTGTTGAATGAAAAACAATTTTTTTTGGATGACTCTCTGTTTTGTAAGTTTTGATATGTGATCTGTACTTTTTATACTCCTCCAAGCTTTTTTTTTTTGTATTTTTAATTTTTTTTTTTACAATAAAAAGGCATCAGCGCTCTTCTTTTTGTCATCATGAATAAATAATTTGTACTTCATTAATCCCAAAGGGAAATTGTAATTTACGGACATCCCGGTTAGGAAGCTGGGGTCAGAGCGCAGGATCAGCCAGGATACAGCGCCCCCTGGAGCAGACAGGGTTAAGGGCCTTGCTCAAGGGCTCGAATTGCTGACCTTCCAACCAGAAACCCAGTAACCTATAGCCTTAATTAACCATTTGAGCCCTGGTACTGTATATATCTGGCTGGTGGGATTTCTGCGATACAATACAACCTGAGGAGAGACACATGCGCGCACACAGACACATACGCTCTTCACTTCATAAATCATTTTGAGTGGTTTTGGAGACCCTGCTGTCTGGACAAACCAGCCAATCCAGTGTTACTTTTCTGCGTTAGTGTCGGCTTACACTTTCCTGATGTTTACTCAGAAAAGGCCTTGACAAGCTTATGTTATTCCTCAGCAAATTCACTGATGAACACTAATGTCTACTGCTAATGAGATGCAACTGGATATCGAGGTCAAGTATAATTGTGACGTTATATAACAGTAATTTAATACATTTTAATAAAGTGTAAAAATGGGACATGGTATAGTGTGGAGAAAGACAAAACCACACGGGGGGGTAATTACTTGGTAATTACTGCAAGTCATTGGACTACAAATTGGACACAACAGCCATGGCAACCAAGCCTTGGTGGATTTTAAAGTATGCTTGGGATCATGGTCCTGTTGGAATGTCCAATACCCAAGTTTCAGCTTAATGGCATGATGTTTCCCTCAGGGATGTTTCAAGGAGACACCACCATGCTTCACTGTAGGCAGGTGAACTTTTCTGCAAATGCTTCATTCTTCTCCAAACGTTCTGCTGATTTAATCAGTCAATGAAACAGAATTCTCAAACTTGTCTTTCTTATAAGGTTTTTAGACATATTGGAGTCGACTTTTCTTGCGTTTTAGGGTCAGAAACGGGGTACGTCTTGGGGTGAGCACTTCACTTTTCAGTATGCGCCTTATAGTGCAGAGTAAAACTCCAGTCCCTGCTCTCACCCTGTGGGTCCTTTGCAGTCATTTGAGGGTTTTTAAAACTCGCCCCCTCAGGAATCTGGTAGCAGCAGGTGATAGCTTCATCTCTCTGCCATGTCCAGGTAGTGTAGTCACTGTTCTTTTAACCTTAAACTTGTGAAATAAGCTTCCTACTGTATTTATAGGACAATGTAGTACATTTGATAATTCTTATATCATTGTCCTTGTTTGTGCAAGGCCATGGTCTCTTAATTTTATAGACAACTCTTGTGACCATTTCTGACATGCCGTCAAACATCTCCATCAACAAATCTCTAGAAGGTGCTCCAAAGGGTATTTAATGTATCTAAATCAGGTATACCTGAGGCATCTAATCTGTGCTTGAGATAACACCTGATTTACAAATTTCTGCTCTAATGAGGGATTTTTTCAGGGGGTTGAATAAGACCATGTCCACAGTGACGTCATCGGCACACAAGGTGACGTTACGACAAGCCAAAATCTTTGTCCACAAAACACCAAAGCTGCGTTTGCATGTGGATGAAAGGCCAAAACCACATTCGATTCGAAACGGGTCACTCGATTTCTCTGTTTGGAGAAATCACTTGTTATATTCGTTGTGTTAAGCGATTTAACCACTATTAAAGAAGAAGTAGAAAAGGAAGAGGACACACCTCTGGGGGCGGGACATTTACATTTTCAATGCTTTTAATTGAACAAACACAAAATTGTACAAGATGAGTCTTAAAAAAATTGCAATGTTTTTCTGAAAGTGACGCGATAAAATGAAAATATTTTTTTTTTATAATTACTCTGTTGAAATGTTATCTCAACGCAATTTAAAGAGTGTCTTTTATTAATTGTTTAAACACAATTTTAAACGTCTGACTAATTCATGTAATTTTAAAATTTAATTTAATTTTAAATAATTAAATATTTAATTTTAAAAAATTAATGTGGGTGCATTTTTATTTCACATATTAATTATTATTTACTACATAAAAATGACAAAAAACGTTTTTACACTGTGTGTTTACAAGACGAAAATAGACTAACAGAACAACGATGCAGAGACCGGAAATACGTCACAACTCAGCGGAAATTGTCGACCGTTTTCAAGATGGCGCTAGACGGAGTCGACCATGTAAGTTCTGATTCCTCCGAATGAAACAAAAATTCGGTTCGGTTGTAGTAATGTATGTGTTCCTTGGCATTATATTTACCCAAAAGACATCTCTAAATATGTTCGGTGTTGCGTAGTAAAATGAGATAGTTATGTCCTTTACTTTTATTCTCTTTAAACAGATTTGAGTTTGCTGTCTCATTGTTATTGCTAGCTGAAAGCGGTTCGTTCCCTACTTGTATTCTGACATGTCCCGCCTTCGCTTTTATGATTGGATGTTTTTTCTTAACTCCGATCTTTGATTGGTTACCCCCTTTGTGCATCATCTGCGTAGCCAATATAAGCTTGGGAGGCGGGACTTTTGCAATACGGATGGGAATGATAGAATGACTTGCTTGCTAACGTAGGAAAAAAATGCTAGCCGTGAGTGTCGACGTTCAGTTTGTTGTATTCCGTTATTTTTTATTTTAGGAAACAACCCATATTTTCAGTGTTATTTTTGCTGTATGAATGTTGTAAGCTTTAATGTTTAAGCTGGTTTATGTAAGCTAGGCAGCTCGAGCTGGAGAGAATTTTTTCATGCTATATCACCTAAAGAATGATGGAAGTTGGATTAATTTTGTTTGTCTCTTTCTTTCTCTCAGATGGAGTTGGAAGACAGTAAAGGAGGCTCAGGTCTCCGGCAGTATTACCTGTCCAAAATCGAGGAGTTACAGGTAAGATTAGCGGTGTGTCATTCTCCAAGGAGTCGACTCATTGATTTGGATCTTGTCTGTTGAATCGTTAAAGCCGACTCCCACATACGATTCGTTTTTGTTCTTTTTATTACAGTTCTAAATGTAGTAAAGTAGAGCGTGTAAGGGCAATTATTTTTACTCTTGTATTGAAATCCCATCTAAGATATTTCCATTTCTAACACTAGCTTAAACGTTTGAAAGAGTCGTCTTGTTTGGATGAACCGAGTCAAATGATCTGACTCACTGAAAAGAGCCAGTGTCTGCCAAATTACAAAGGGCTAACTGTACCATAACCGTAAAAAGAGTGTGTTTTAATACCTTATTATAATGTATAATAATTGGAGAATGTTAGAGGTAACATGTTCTGACCGACTGATATCCCCATCAAATAACGCACACAGTACATAATCAGTAGGTCTGAGACCCAGAAGCTCAGAAGGTTTTGCGCTCGGTACAGAATCGTTTATATCTGAGGCTGATGTCTATCAAACTGAGAAGCCAGTTATGCTCACGGGCCGATCGATCGGTTTATTTCTATTATAAATGTAAAAATAGTTTTGAAAAAAATTGTTTCTGGAGTCAGTGTGGCGATATGTGAAGCACCACACAAAAGAATCGCTATTCATAACTGAATAATTTTTTCCCTCAATCTCAAGTAATCAAGAAAAAAGATCAAAACAGTTCCAGAGTTCATCTGTCTTTGCATCCACAGAACAATAACGCAGCGTGATATCCATTAAACAAAACATTTTACACTTGACATGTGTTTCTGAGACAGATTAGTGCAGCCGATTTGCTTTAGCAGGTATCATCACGGTCATCTGGGCTCTGCTTTATCAGGTGTCACAAACTTAGTTTTGAAGTGTAGTCCATCTTATTCGTTCTCTTTTACTTAAAACCAGGTTCAGCTTCAAGGAAGACATATGCAAGCTAATAAATTCAAAGATGAAAGAAAACATATCAGAATTTTAAAATCTTGACCTCTTCTTTTTTTCCCCTTTCTCTGTAGCTCACTGTGAACGAGAAAAGCCAGAACCTTCGGCGTCTGCAGGCCCAGCGGAACGAGCTCAATGCTAAAGGTAGAACGCACCCGCAATCACGAACGAGTGTTTACTTTGTCTTGAACACCATTACTTAATCCGATTATGTGTGTACACTTTGGAGTTCGCGGTTTGAACACTTAACTCTTGTCTTGGTTTCGGTACTATGTCACACTCATTAGACGGCGACCTTCTTGTTATGACCGCGTATGATATTTTGCGTCTTTGTGCAGTGCGTCTGCTTCGTGAGGAGCTGCAGCTGCTGCAGGAACAGGGCTCTTACGTGGGTGAGGTGGTCCGAGCCATGGACAAGAAGAAGGTGCTGGTAAAGGTGAGAGATGTGTGTGTGTGTGAGACTCGGGTTGTTGAAGCGATTTTCTCTGAGATCTGCTCTTTTATCTGAATTAATTTTGTGTGTCGTATCTTTCTCCACGCGCCTGTAGGTTCACCCTGAGGGCAAATTCGTAGTGGATGTGGACAAGAACATTGACATAAATGACGTGAGTGTTACACCCGAGACGAGTCGCCCTGTAGTTTGTTGAATTGGTTTGTCGTCTCATATTTGACCCGTTCCTCCAGGTGACCCCGAACTGCCGGGTAGCGCTGCGTAACGACAGCTACACGCTGCACAAGATCCTTCCCAACAAGGTGGACCCTCTGGTGTCACTCATGATGGTGGAAAAGGTGCTTTAAAGTTCTGTGTGTGTGTGTTTGAGAGAGTGTGTATGGGTGGGTGTGACGTGTATAAAAACACATTTCCTGTCTGAACTGTAGGTCCCTGACTCGACCTATGAGATGATCGGTGGTCTGGACAAGCAGATCAAAGAGATTAAGGAGGTGATCGAGCTTCCCGTGAAGCACCCGGAACTCTTCGAGGCCCTCGGGATCGCACAGCCGAAGGTGGGCGGGGCTAAACCTCTCTCGATTCGTCAATTCATCAATCACAAGATCTGCCTGAAGTTCATGTGTTGTTTCTATTTGTTCATTACCTGTAGGGGGTGCTGCTGTACGGACCTCCCGGCACCGGGAAGACGCTGCTGGCCCGAGCTGTCGCTCACCACACCGACTGCACCTTCATTCGTGTCTCCGGCTCCGAGCTAGTGCAGAAGTTCATCGGAGAGGGTGAGGACCTGATTTTATGTTTGTCTCATATGGACGCTGCAGATTAGTGACATGAGGGATTTCCAGGCCTGTATCTGTAACCTTTAATGTGTGGTTTTTAATTTTTTTATTTTGCAGGAGCAAGAATGGTGCGCGAGTTGTTCGTGATGGCACGAGAGCACGCGCCCTCCATCATCTTCATGGACGAGATCGACTCCATCGGCTCGTCGCGTCTCGAGGGAGGCTCTGGCGGAGACAGTGAGGTGCAGCGCACCATGCTCGAGCTCCTCAACCAGCTCGACGGCTTCGAGGCCACCAAGAACATCAAGGTACACGAGGAAGAAGACCATCACCGGTTACGACGCTGTCAGGTTTTCCAGACCATAATAATCCCAGAGACTGTAATTTTCTCTCTCTCTCTTATGCAGGTCATCATGGCCACCAACCGCATCGACATCCTCGACTCGGCTCTGCTCCGGCCCGGCCGCATCGACCGCAAAATTGAGTTCCCCCCTCCTAATGAAGAGGTCTTTTATTCATTTATTTATTTATTTCCAGTCCATGAACCATGGTTAGATGCTTCCCTGAACACACATTACTCACTGCGCTCTTCCCTCGACAGGCCCGTCTGGACATCCTGAAGATCCACTCGCGCAAAATGAACCTGACGCGTGGCATCAACCTGCGCAAAATCGCCGAGCTCATGCCCGGGGCGTCAGGTGCTGAAGTTAAGGTGAGATCGTCATGAAACAACATGTGACAAGCGGGTTAGAGGTTACGATCGGAGGTTTTATAACACTCACCTCCTACGTTGTGTCTTAGATTAACATTTGGCTTAAAAAAAAAAAAGGACAGATATGAATCAGTGCTAGAATGAGACCTGGTCAAGATGGTCAAGGGGGGAAAATGACTGTTCTGGTGGTTTCATCCTCAGCAGACCTCCCCTGGCTAATTTATATAGCTTGTGATGTGATGTGAGTGTTGTTGTTTTTAATACAGTCACTGGTTATTATCATGACTGCATCCTAGAACTGATCCCTTTCCGCTGCTCCATCATGGACTCGTTCCTTCCTGCAGCTCCAGCCTTAACTTTACCACAATGACTCCACTGGCTCTGTCCTAATCTGTCCCTACCTGTTGCTCCACCCTAAACTTGAACACGGTGGCTTTCTTTGCCATTTCCTTAACCTTGATGGACTTTTCACAACTTGTGATCTTGTCTCAAATGTTACCATGACAACTTCCCTCACATCTTAAACTCGATCATGATTAACGGCCATTTTCTGTGGCTCAGTCTTTCTCTTGACCACTTCCTGTAGATGTATATCCTAAATGTGACCCTGACACCTGGCTAAGAGCATTCACGCTGATTTTGAATTAATACGTTTAAAAGAAACTAGTGTCACTGTTTTATTCCTTGCTTTTATTCCTTTTTATTCCCTGCAACTTTTGGCACTGGCACTGCACATGATGATAAAATGTACTTTTTCTTTGTTTCTATAGGGTGTTTGTACAGAAGCTGGCATGTACGCCCTGCGAGAAAGGAGGGTCCACGTGACTCAAGAAGATTTCGAGATGGCTGTTGCAAAGGTACGGAGAGAAAAAAAAAACACATTTAAAATATTTCAGTATTCTAATTTATAAAAAAATATTGACGAACACGTATAGAATTAAGCCATAATTAAACTTGTTTTCGTTAACAGGTGATGCAGAAGGACAGCGAGAAGAACATGTCTATCAAGAAGCTCTGGAAGTAGAGCCTTTATCGCCAGCGCCTTGTAACCTCACCTGTATCATTTCTTTTGTTTATTTCTTCTTCTTTGGTTTATTCCTGTGCTCTGAATTTATTTTAAATAAACAGTGTCTCCCCTTCAGACTTCCACCTCCTCTGTTCTTTTCATATAAGCATTACAATTGTAATTTATTCAGACAAAGTGAGAGAGAGAATTTGAGAATTTAATCCTAGCATACAGCTGGCCAGTTGAGGGTGCTGCTGAGATGAGAGCGCTTCATGCTTGATTTTCTGAGATCCGTGTGGAATTTCAACCCTGATCCCAGATACGATCTCATGAGTAAGGTGACCGATTAGACGGACATCTGACACGGAACACTGCTGTAAATATGTTATGTCATAATGTTTTGGAGCCTTGAGCCAAAAGTTTACACACCCATTGTCTAGAGACATGGTTCAGACGTTCGCCCTTTTTGTGTAACACGATTCCAGTGTGGATTAGGGAACCTGCTTTATTTCAGAATGAGGTTGTTGTTGAATAATAACTAAGATTTATGTGAGATTTTATTTGCTTTATTGGGTTTTCAGTCGATCAGAACTTTTACATGCACGGTGTTAATATTTTTAAGTCCCAAACCCAAATCTGTGTGTAATTCACTGATCAGCATGAACCCCTCAAAAAACTGAAACACTAATAATACACTTTTTAAATAAAAATAAATTCGGAAACCAAAATGGAAAAACAGATAACGCTCACTATCCTTTGTTTGTTTTGAGCAAATACAAATGGCATGACTGAGAGGTTTTAACACATTTATTCGTGTCACACTAGACGATGTAGTAGGGTTTTTATTTTTTTTCCCAACAATCCTACAAGTAGGGAAAGCAGCTGCATGGGGCCTTCGGAGGCGCAGCTTTTAGATCCTTATCTGTAAAACCACTGCAGACGAGTGTGTCTAGCTTACAAGCATTATCCTTTTTTCTGCAAAATCGGAAAATTAGTTTTCTTTTTTGGGGATTTTTTTTTTTTCAGTTTTGGGAACTGATATTAAATGTATTTATTATTTATTTTATTATTGTTCAAGATCAAAAGAAGGAACATAAAATATATTAACCTGTAACAGCCTTGAGTTAGCCTTCAACAAGCCTCTTAATTTTTTCATAGATGCTGCACCTCAAAAGGATTCGTCTCCCTCTTGGCTCAGATAAAAATTTTTTCGTCACATTTAAGTTAAATTTCTCCTTATTGTGCAGCACTTTTAACCATGGTCATTGGCAGCAATCAGCTTTACAGAATTAAAAATTTTACGAAAATAAAATATGTATAAACTATTAAGTTTGTCCCTGATGAGCAAGCCGAGGACGACGAGGAAAATCTCTCTGAGCTGACGATAGGAAGAAACCCTGAGAGGAACCGGACTTAACTGCTCTGATGGAAACCCTCATCATTTTTTTCTCCATTATCAATTGTTCCAACATCAGTTCTTGGCCTTCAGAAAGGGCGCGGTATTTGTCCTAATGTTCATGTGCAAACTTTAGGCCATGGTGACGTACGCCTCTCTTCATGGAAAACTTCATGCCTCCAACATCACTTCTTGCGTGTTCAGGTGAACCTTTGGAACCAGAGATTGTTCCTTCCTGAATGATGTAACGTCTGTGCAATGTCCCATAATCAGTTGTTGTTAATTGCTCATAAGTTGAGAAACATTTTGGATTTTTAAATGGTAAAAAAACACCCTGTATCTGAAGACACACTTACACACTCAGTATGCTACTGTCTAAAAAACTTAATAAAGTATCAGAAGCTTCTGAAAGACACTTTATCAATAAGTCTTTCTGGATGTTAAAGAGAAAGCTTTAAATGTTCTGACCAACTGTTGGTCTGATGCTGAAATAATCAGAACATTAAAAAGTTACCTGTGATGTGATCAAAGTAATCGTTCTAACTCAAAGCAGAGTCTGACGACAGGAAACGTGGCCTGATTTGCCGCTTTCTGTTCTCCTCTTCCAAATCAATCGTCCAGATGTTCTGACCTCCCAGGATCTCACCTGGAGGCTCCACATGACGTAATGCCGTCTGTCACGATCTCAGCCTGATGATCCTGAGGTTTTAAATCTTTCACAGAATTTTTTGCCATGTTCTTATATTTCCAGGATTTACACACAACCTTTTCCAGATGTTGTAAATTTCACCAGGACTTGCTGAAGTAAAACAGTTGGAACTAGCCAATGTTAATACTTAATTAAGTTAATACTTGGGTGAAAACTTCATGAAATTGCAACTAATCAGCAGGTAAGAAAGAGAAACATTGAGTCAAAGGAAAAAAGAAAGAGGTGCAGGATGAACAGAAAGCATCAGGAACAGCAGTTTGAGATTAATGTAGTGTGTATGTGTGTGTGTGTGTGTATGTGTGTGTGTGTGTGTGTGTATGTGAGAATATCTAGCATTATTACACATTTTCAAATAGCTAGTGATGGCGCTCAAGATTAAATACTTTAAATAAGATGAAAGAAGTTGCGTATTTATTCTGATTTTTCCCTAGTTTTCATAATTAAAACTATATTTTAAAAATGTTTTGTTGTATTTCTTTATTTTTGAAATACAACAAATTTAATAATACATTTTCTTCCTTGATTTATAAATGGTAATTAAAATTTAAATAAAACAAATTATTGTTTTAAATTCCTAAACATTAATTTATTATTAATTTTATCAATAGTAATAATTTGTTGTTTTTTAGTAGTTATTCATTTATTTTTTGACATTTAGTATTATATATTTTTTGTTATTTGTATTAAATATTATTTAATATAAGACATTAATATTTTATATACATAAGCAATTTTGTAAAAGTACATTTTGGTGTAATTAAAAAAAAAGACCCTAGAGTGAGTTTTTAATCATTTACCACCCCGGTCTCATTTCCCGAGCTGCCTGTTATTGTTGATTCTCATTGGAGCGAAAACAAGCGTTCTTCTAATTATTAACCCGTTATTACGGCCTTAGGTGCGCGCGCTCTTAAGGAACATTGTTTTTGTCATTTTTACCGTACTTCATTTTCATGTTCAGCATATCGTGTACGACTCCTTCAGCTTTTTCAGGCTATAAAAGTTTGTTGTGTCAGTGACCTGCTCAAAGTCCTCATGTGCTGTTTTATGGCCACATTGGGACGCCTCAGATACCGTAAGTTCACCCTGAGGAGTTTCCTCAACCAGAATTCAACTTCATTTTGATTCACTGTACAGTAAGTATATAATAAACTATCGCAATTGTGTTTCTTGTTTTGACAGTTTTGTGCTTTTAGATCAGCAACTAGTCCAAGCTTTTATTTGCTGTAGTTAGTTTCTAATTACAGTCAAGCGTAGACCAGGATTATAACTGAGATTTATACTAAATGTCTAAGAAAACATTTTTTATCATAGACGCTGAGGTGCCAATACTAATTACTGAACCCAAGACATTTTTCTTGATTTTTTTTTCCCTTTTCACAGACCAGCAGCAGGAATAATGGAAATAGATTTTTTCTATGTAAAGTAAGTTCAATCCTTTGATTAATGTTTTAAAAATACTGGATTTCTAAATGTATTTATTGTTTAAACCATAATTCTGTTTACTTATTAAATTACATATTGACTACAAGTTTATTAAAAAGGCATTTCATAACCTTATAAGTGTGTACATAATTAGATAATTCTTTGTGTGAGGTGGTATTATGACTGGCTGTAATTTTAACATTTAGCATCAAAAACTTTAAGGATAATAATAATAATAGTAATAATAATAATAATAAAGCCAGTTTCATTTTTAATCATCATTTGGGAATAAAGTACCATTTACAGTAAATGTTAGAGCTTGCAATTATAAAGACCAGAAATACTAAAGATATGTTGCAAAATAAAATTTGCTTAGAATAAAATCTGTTAAATTACAAAGCCAATCAGATCACTCACTCACTCACTCACTCATCGCTTTATCCTGTATTTAGAGTCGTGCGGACCTGGAGCCTATCCCGGGAGGCTTAGGGCACGAGGCGGGGTACACCCTGGACAGGGTGCCAATACATCACAGGGCACACACACATACACTCATTCACACACTATGGGCTATTTGGGAACGCCAATTAGCCTAATCTACATGTTTTTAGACTGTGGGAGGAAACCGGAGTACCCGGAGGAAACCCACCAACTCTGGGAGAACATGCAAACTCCATGCACACAGAGACGGGAATCGAACCCAGACCCTGTACTGTAGGTGCAATGCGACAGTGCTAACCACTACTCCACTACGTTACTAACCAAGTCATTTTACTTGAGTAAAAGTTTTACATTATTCACATTTCTGTTTTTTTTTTCTTTTTTTCCCCAATTTTCTCCCTTATTTAGTCGTGTCAAATTCCTCCCCGTCACTAGGGGGCTCCCACATTAAGGCTACTACTACCACTCAGTCGGGAGGGCCGAAGACTATCAC
>JAOTRS010000050.1:1042917-1057029 GCA_028565755.1 Dinotopterus cunningtoni | reverse complement strand
ACCCACCAACACACACGAAAAAGGAGGGGGGAGCGGGGGGGGGGGGTGGTGGGGTGTGTTTTGGTGGGGGGTGGGGGGGGGGGGGGGGGGGGGGGGGGGGGGGGGGGGGGGGGGCATGGGTTTGGAGGACGAGTCGTGAGTGCGCTGTTTTGAAACTCACAGCTGGTACATAATTGGATTTAATTACGCAATCCACTCGTCTTCCTCTCACTCGCTTCCTCTCCTGTGTTGCCGCTGATTGCTGCTCCGTCTCTGTCTGGTGCGTCCCTGGATTTCTCAGTCAGACACGCTTTTATTTTTGACAGGACATAACAGATGTGTTGATAGTTGTTGGAGAAAATAAAAAAGAAGACTAAAATAAAAAACAGGTGTAGTTCTTCAAATATATTACTCTGACGTCCTGTTTAAATGAAACTGTCAATATTAAAACGTTAACGCATGTGATTAATCTAGAAATTTTATTAAGAAATGCCAAAAAAAGAAACAAGGGCAAGAGACAAAAAATAGAGAGTGGGCAATTTATTGAAAACTGCATTTAAACTCAAACAGGCTGGTCATCAGCTGAAGTTTTTTAGTGCAAAAATATGGCTTTAACGTCATATTGTCCTTCAGACAGTCACACTGATATGATCACCAGATATAAGTTATGGGACAAAAGAAATCAAGTGGTAGACCCCAAAAAATGTCACCTGCACCGATCCGTGAAGACACAGGCTGATCCTTGACCCAAATTAAGGCCCTTAATGATGCTGACTGCAGCCCAGTAACCATAAGACGGCATCTGCGAGAGAAGGGTTTAAAGAATAAAAACGTCTTTGAAAGCCACATCTCCTTCCACACCACAAACCTGCTCGTTTGGAATTTTCAAGGGAGCACCAAACAAGGGACATTGAAAGATGAAAGAAATTTTTATTCTTGGATGAGAAAAAAAATAATCTGGATGGTCCTGATGGCCCTTAACGATACTGACATGACAGGGAGATCCCCCTGGAGATGTTTTCTATGTGGCTCAGTGGAGGAAGTTCCATCATGATCTGGGGTGTTTTTTCCTGCAATGGGAAAATGGAGCTTCAGGATGTGCAGGGGCATCAAACAGCGGCTGGATATGTGGACATGTTGCAGCAGGCATCACTCTTGAGGGCTTCCAGGACAATAATGTTGCACTTCTGGACCATCCTGCGTGTTCCACTGATCTAAATCCCCTTGAGAATGTTTGGGGTTGGATGGCAAGGGCACTTTACAAAAACAGACATCAGTTCCAGACTGTGGATGCCCTTCGTGAAGCCATCTTCACCATATGGAGCAACGTTCCCACTAGCCTCCTGGAAACAGTTGCATCAAACATGCCGAAACGAGTGTTTGAAGTTATTAACAAGAACGGTGGCGCTACTCATTACTGAGTCTTTTTGACACTTTTAGTTGTGGGTACTGTTGTGGATATTTTTGGGCTATGGTCTTAAACTTTTGATCAGCTGATGAACAGTCTGTTTGAGTTTAAAAGGCAGTTTTCAATAAATTGCCAATCTCTGTTTTTTTGGCTCTTGCTCCTTTTACTTCTTGTGTGTTCAGGAAGATTTTGTTCAGGAGTCTATAATCTGAGCTTTCAGAGATTACTGTTTCATGCTGATCTTCTCTACTTTTGTTACTTTATTATTATTTTATAGTATTTTCTTTTAAAAAATATTTTTTACAGACCTGGTCATGCATTCAGGCTGGTAATTAATACATTCCAGGTAGATTATGAAGGGCCTTTATGTGTGTGTGCGCACACTTACACACACACACACACACACACACACACAGACCATAATCCAGTATGAAAGGACTCTGTTAAGAGTCACGACGTGAAGCGGCTTAGCACATTCCCCTTCACTAATTAACACACACAGGACATGGAGGAGAGACGAACAGCACCCAAGCAGAGCAGGTTTATATATCAGGTATCTGGACATTTCTCACTTTTTCTCCTCACACATCCTCCACCAGTCCATTCACACATATCTCACATACACATACAAACAAATATACACACACAGATGCAAAATACACCTAGACTTACTGCACCATCTAGGTGTTCAATTACAGACATTAGTTAAATTCTGTCCTTGATGATGTTCTAACAGCTGGAGACCTCTTCAGTTAATGCTAAATATCGGTTTATACAGCGCGTCAGCTGTACAAGGTTGTGTTAAAACAAAACGCATATGAAAAAGCTCATTAAAATAAACCGATAAAATGATTATAAAAGTAAACGGTGCATTAGAAATGCTAATGCTGCTAATGAAAGTGACACGCACCAGGGGGCATTGATTGGCTCGAGAGGTGTGATTTGATGCTGTATGTTGGCACATTTTCATTTAAACAGGACGTCAGAGTGACAGCATGTTATACCCATGATAGCTCCCAGGGAGCCCTCATGTCTGTGTTTCCTTCTGGCTCTCCCTTTTAGTTATGCTGTCCAGCCTCCTAACACACAGTATGACTGCAAAACAAACTCCTGCTATCCGTATCACCCAAATGAGGATGGGTTCCCTGTCGAGTCTGGTTCCTCTCAAAGTTTCCTACTAATGCTATCTCAGAGAGTTTTTCCTTGCAACCATCGCCCTCGGCTTGCTCATCAGGGACAAGCTGATCATTTTGATTTATACACATTTTCTCACACATTTCCCTATTTTTCTGTTATGATTCTGTAAAGCTGCTTTGCAACAATGAACACTGTTAAACGCACTATACAAATAAAACTAAATTGAATTTAATGATGTCAGGCTGATATCCAGACCAAAAAAATGCAGGGTCATCACAGGAGACATCTGACAATGGAAAATAAAAGGATAGTACTTATTCTTAGTGATGGAGTAGCGATGTCTGTGTATAAATGCAGAATTTAGGTCTCAGGTATTGACATTCGAACATCTGTTCCTCAAGTTTATAAAGATTTATAAGTGCCATCGCGTGTGAACGTCAGTCGGGAGAAAAACAACCTGGCAAGACACCAAAGGAAACAGGACGCAAGAGCAGAATGTGTGCCTGGTGCTACAGTACACACAGTTTGCTGGCACGTGGACAAGCATGTGCATTCATTTCCTACAACCCTGATGGTAATGATGGAAATTTTCCCAGAGATGAAAATCATTAGTCATAAGAACTACATCTTTAAAAACCATGTGGCTATAAGTGATTTGCAACATGGCTTCCCAGTCTGAAAGGTAAATGGGCAGTATGACTTGAACAGCCAATAGCATTCAAGATGGTGGTATGAGGGGAAACCTTTAAGGGTAGAGTGCAGGGTGTGAGGACTATCTACAGTCACTCAGCACCTACTGTAGGACCCATAATATAAAGGAGAACTTGATTTACTCCAATCCCGGACTCTTTTACTTCCTTCCACAGTTCTGTTAACTCCTTTGTATTAGATTCAAATGCAAGAGAGTGAGACTGAGCCAGAGCAAGCACGAGTGAAGCTGAGCCAGGTTCGCTAAAAGCATGACGACACACCATGTCAGACCAAAGATCAGACTGGAGGGTTTACCCCAGAGTGATGTCAAAACCTATAATTAATTTCTGGGCACACATGCCATGATGGTCACATTCATTTTTATAGAGAACCGGCCTAAATGGCAGACCTGATAAGAAATAAAGTCAACCGGCTATATATTCTGTTAGTAAATAGAGGAGAAACACCTCTTTGAGAAAAGAGAGTTGAGAAACTGAAGAAGATCAGAAATCAGAACTTTTGGGTCTTGTGATATCTTCGATATTATGGTTATAAAAGTTACAACCAACAAGATAAACTATATATGGGCAATATCAAGGGGCCCAAACCTGTTCCTCCATGACAATCCCTCCATGAGTTTCATGAACACATGGTTTGCCAAGTTTGGAGTGAAAGAACTCAGGTGGCCTGCACAGAGAGCTAACCGCAACCCTACTGAACACCTTTGGGATGAGCTGGAATTCCAACTGTGTCCCAGACCTTCTGAATCACCTATTGGTGTAACGATCCACAAACCTATTGCCTGTATGGTCTGGGAAGGTAAAGTGAAAAGTCAAATAGCGTAAGCAGATCACCAGGGAAAGATATGTTTCCTGCTTTCTTGGATGATGTAATCAGTCAGGCCAGTCGTGAGCCAACTGTGTGGACTGTAAGCACAGGTTCTTCCTTTCAATCTCAGCATAGACAGATGCAGGTTGTCCATAGGAGAAATCATATATATATATACCCATGTTGGCCAATATAAAAGGGAAATGGTCCAAACACAACTATCTAGTACAAGAAGATACCATGATGACACAAGAAGACCAAATCAAATAAACTAGCTTTGGTATCTGGGCAGGAAGATCTATAGTCCATTCGACTTAAGGTTCCTGCCTACTTTCAGCTTATTTATATATTAACTATGGAAAACACTCTGTAGCATCTTGATTGGCTGACTACAGAGATAAAAACTGTTAGCTTAACACATTCTGTTTTTGAAGGCAGTGGTTGCATTTAATATCTGTTGCACATGGAGGCCAGTAATACACATGGGCAAGCGGTTATAAAAAGCTGGTCAGTGAGTTTTGCAAGAAGAACTGGAACAAGTTGAAGATGCTTCTCAGATTTGGTGAGCTGCTTTAAGAGGAGCAGTGTAGCTTGTCCTGATGTGTACTGGGACATGATTAAGGAGCAAGCAGGTATGCTGTGGTTGTCTTGAAAAACACAAGAGACCTCGTGTCATGCAATAAGGCAATTTGGTTTCTGTTTGTGTTTTGCTTTTTTTCTCCAGTTCAGTCGAAGATTCTTGGCAACACACTTATGTGGTGTGTCTAAGCAGATACAATGAACAGTGCTCGTACAGACGGCTGTACAGAGCTGTCAAGACATTGGGTACTGAGGAAAGGTCTTGAATTTAGATGTTTGGTCCAAAGGTTTCAGCAGAAAAGGCTCAAAACATGAAGTTTTCCCTTTATGAAAGCAGGTGAGCAGGAGTTGAACACTGTCTTGCTAACTCTCTATACTTTCCACTCTTGGACTGCAATGGCCCCAAATTAGTTTGTTATTATTTAATTCATTAGGTTTTATAGAACTAAAAAAAAATTATAAATTTTTTCAGGACATCATTACTATAAATTACATTTCTAGATTCAGTGATTAGTTAGTCTATACTATTAATAGCAGCAGTGAATTGGTTGTTGAACACGCAGTAATGGATGGAGGATGTGATGTCTACAGCAGAGTCTGAAAGGTTTTTCCACAATGTTTAACTCTATCTTCTATGCTTTGAGCCGACATGCATTGCTAATCTGACTCTAAACTAGCTAGATTGAGGTGCACACATGGCTCTGAGAGCGGTTGTTCTCATGGCACTGGCCACAATTCACACAGTCGTAGTGTACAGACTTTATTTAAATTTTATTTAGCTTTAAAGGAAGACAGAAATAATTGCAGGAGAAATTTCTTTTTTGGGAGTGTGTGGGAGTGTGATTGAAAAACCCATGCACACCTCTTTACTCATATAAAGTGTTAACATTCATGGAAGCAAAACAACTAAAAAGAAATCTGCTTTCCTTACCATCTGCCTCTATTTCTTACTGTCATCCCCATTGCTTTCTTCTACTTCTCCACCTCTTTCCAAATAATATTAAATTCTCATTTTATTAATGTCACGTTTCATTTTGCACAGTATAACAAACCACTCTCCGAAACCTACAGTACAGCCTACGATTTCCCTCATCACCCACCACTAACGTCCTAAAACATTGCAGAGAAAACTTTGAGATGGCTAGCCCTACGTCACCCACCTCCACCATGGATGCACAGTATAATTAGTGTATGTGACTAATTATATGCTCACACAACCTCTCCATAGATCTTAATTACAGGCTGTGGATCTTCAACTTAGACCTTAATTACAGGTTCACACCCTCACCCTACACCTTTATTATGTACCTTTACAATATGTGCACTGAGATAATACAATTTTCTGGACCTTGCTGTATTTTTAAGGCTGAATGATTTGACACTCTGACCATGTAAGTTATGATTCATGCAAAATTACAACTGTAGTGAAGCGATTCGAAAATGTATACAGTGTACGCAGTAAAGCAGTAAAGTGTTAGCTTTTTCAAAAGACACTAAAGGTGTTAAGAAGTCAACTTCGGCTGACTATTGTAGTATTAGGTCATTTGATTTGTAGCAGAGCTTTTTCTTTGAGAATTACTTGTTCTTCTAGTGGGAGAATGGAGATTATGTACTCCACAGCCACCAGGGAATGGTCACCAGGGAATCAATCAAGAGCCCCCAGTCCACTTATCCTAGTCCAGTTGCACAAATTTACTTTCACTGGCCTACTAGCCCTGGTCAACTTAAACTGGTTTACTTAAACTGGTCCACTTGCACTGGCTCACTTTCCCCGTTGGCCTGCGCTAAGCCAGTTGCACTGGTTCACTTCCACTTACCCACTTGCACTGTTCCACTTAAACGGGCCCACTTGCTCTGGTCCACTGAAACAGGTCTACTTGCCCTGGTGTACTTGCATCGGTCCTCTTGCATAGGTCCACTTGCACCAGTTCATTTGCCCTGGTCTTCTTGCACTGTTCCACTCAAACTGGACCATTTGCCTTGTTGGCTTTCACTGGGCCACTTGCACTGGTCCACTTGCACTAGGCCACTTGAATGGGTCTACAGGCACTGATCCACTTGCACTGGTCCATTAGCCCCAGTCCTCTTGCAGCAGTCCACTTGCACTGGTTCACTTGCCCTGCTCCGTTTGCACTTTGCCACTTGCGCCCACTTGCCCTGGTCAACTTAAACCAGGGCAAGTGGGCGCAAGGTTCACTTAAATAGGTCCATTTGCAACAGTAAATGAGTCTATTGGCACAGATCCACTTGCACTGGTTCACTTGCACTTGTACACTTCCACTGGTCCATTTGCATGGGTCTACTGGCAGTAAACCACTTGCACTGGGTCACATTTGCTGGTCCATTTGCACCAGTCCACTTGCATCGCCCTGCTCCTCTTGCAGTGGTCCACTTGTTCATGGCACTTATCCTCATCTTTGTAGTTGTTCGGAAGAAGTACAGTAGACAGACATATTTAATGAGATCGCTGGACTGGTCTGTGGTGTCCCATCAATTTTGGTGCACTGCCCAGGGCAAAAATGGCAGGGCCCCAGTTTTTGAGCAGACAAACCTTCAGAGCAGGCAATTATCCAGCCAGTCTGGAAGGCCATTCATACATGTCTGTTTAATACATAATTTAATACTATGTTGTGAAATATTTACAAGGTGCATAAGTATGATCTCTTCTCTACTTAACATGCCATTAATAAAGCAACTACTCTGCATTTAGGAAACTCCCATCTTTTGTTTTGCACAAATTATTCCACCACAATACATTTATTACAATTACATTCATTTTATGTCCAAATTGTATCAAATATAATCATTAATCGTTAGTTGAAATGGCTCAAGAATAATGTTAACAGCCATTAATATTGCTAAGCAGTAGAGAAGAAAAACTATGTGAATGCTAAAATTTTTTTAAAAATGTAAAAAATACAATGATTGATAAGTTCGGACTGATGATGACGTGAAACTCTTGTTCATGGTTCTAGGCTAATCCAAAATCTCAGACTACAGTACAGTTCGTAGCAGCGGAACGCTAATAACAACAACATGATGCAAAGTTAAGTTGCAAACTATTTTTCAAATACAAAGTTAAATACAGTAACACAAAATAGCCATCATGATAAATGTAACACATTCATTCACACATACATTGTCACTGTCATGTTTTTTTAAAAACAGTAAAAATCGTACAATTTCAGGGACCCAGAACACCAACTGGTTAGAAGGCCAAAACAACGGCGTCAACAAGACTTTTAAAATTATCACGTATGCGGGTGCGGGCCTCAAAAAAAATAACACTTACACCCCTCACTCAGGAAGCTTCCTCTGTCACCTGTTTTTTCTCTTCTCTCCTGCTTTTTTTTTTTTTTTTCTTCACTTGAAACCCAGAGCGGAAAAACATCCTCATTACATGCGATACTTATTTGTTGGCTATCTAACAACATAAAAACGCTCAGAACACCATTAGCGCTAATATTATGGCAAATCACCATAATCGTAATCACCATACCACCCAAGTTCCCTTATTCTCCCTCTCTCTCTCTCACCTCCTGGGCTCCTGAGAGAGTTAAGAGAGCCAGCCTCCTCCAGAGACAGCCTGTTAAAGAGACTCCCAGCCATGCTTTCTCTGTCGCTCTCTCTCTCTCCCTGCTTCTCTGCCTAGCGCTCGCTCTCCTCCTCCCGATCCCTCGCTTTTTCACCTCTTCGACGTCAGCGACGCTCGCCAGCAGCACTTCCCTTCCTGAATTCCCTCCTCTCTCAGTCTCAGTCTTCCTCTCCTCATTAGTTCCCGTCACCTGCTTCTCAGCTCAATCCTTCTTGACAGTAGCTGGGAGGGTTTGGAAGAAAATGAGGCTCCCTGTGTTGCTAGATCAGCTCTTCTCCTTGTATCTCATGGCTACTTTTCTATTTTCTTTCATTTCTCAGAAGATCAGTTTATCACTGAGACACCTCTAAAGCTCCCACCGGGAATTCCAGACCTTAGATCAAAAATGGAGTCTCGTTGGCTGAAGAAATCCGCTACTCGACCGTTACATCTGGAGCTCGACGACAGTCAGGAACAATCGGACAAAGCTGTGTTTGGATCTGATTAGACTGGAGATGAATTAAATGTTTTATTGTCATGAGGATGGTTGTGCTGTTTGGACAGATGAAGCACTTACTGTAGATGTTGAACGTAACGGTATCACCGATCTATAAATGAAAATAAGAAGAAAATGGTTCCTATATCCCTTTTAATATTCACCTAAAAAGAATCAGAATCAGAGAGTCGACTCTTTCGTTTGCGGCTCTTTCTCCTCAGGCTTGGCGGTGCATCAGACAGAAAGACAAAGTGTAGTGTAATGACTCCTTAGAGCCAGCGGAGGAAAGGGAGGAGTGATATTTCTTTCTCTATTTACCCCGAAGCCATCCTGAGGAAACTGCGATCTTAATCCAAGGAAAGGAATCATCGTCAAGGTCTGTGACATCGCTGGCCGAGAAAAAGAGTAAAGACCAGACTGACTGACTGACTGACTGCTTTCTTTACCTCAAAAACAATTGAGGCAAAGCAGTTAG
The DNA here is from genome assembly GCA_028565755.1 of Dinotopterus cunningtoni. Taxonomy (NCBI): domain Eukaryota; kingdom Metazoa; phylum Chordata; class Actinopteri; order Siluriformes; family Clariidae; genus Dinotopterus; species Dinotopterus cunningtoni. The sequence continues at coordinate 1,047,863 of JAOTRS010000050.1, read as the reverse complement.
TAGTCAACGTATTCATCCACAAGTCCATATTCCTTCCACACGCAGTACACAACCTAAGAAACTAATTATCTTTTTTTTAAGCAACATTAATCTTTTCTCTTTTTTTTTTCAACAAAATCAACTACTCCTGGATGTGAAAAAGTCTTGACCCCTTCCCCACCCCCCAAAATTATAAATCTAAGAAAGAAATCCTGATAGGAAGGTTTGATTAAAGAGGCATGTACTGTATTTATTCTACACTGTAGCTATTGAAGACAAAATAATCCATGTTTTTCATTTGTCCCTAACGTTATCGTATTCTTCAAACTGCAATTGTTCAGAGGCACTCTTGTCCAGGGATTTATCAGAGAGAGGAAGAGCGGGAAAAAATACGAGGCTCACCTGAGTCAGAGCTGGATGATGCAACAGGCATGGCTGGTATCTTGGGACTTTTGGGCTTTCTAAGGTAAGGGAAGAGAAAGAGAGAGAGAGTGAGAGAGAGAGAGAGAGAGAGAGGAGAATGAAACACAGTAGCCATGCATGTAATAATAAAAAAATAATAATAATACTTTTTGGACAGTTTGGGGTCAATAAAAAACGGGGAGGATCAAACATTATAGTACATATTACACAAGTTCTTTTTATTAATACACTGCAAATTTTATAAACACTATTGCTTTTTTTTATATGTTTTTGAACAAATATAAGACCATTATGACAATTTCTGGGAATATTTATTCATTTCACACTTAAAATCTATTCCTATCTATCTATCTATCTATCTATCTATCTATCTATCTATCTAAATGTTTATCTAGAAAGCAGCAAAAAGATCAGAAAATGTTCATAATGAAAATATCCCAACAGTAAAGTATGGTTTAGGAAACATCATGATTTGAGTCTGCTTTGCTTCATCAGGGCGTGGCCAACTTGATGTCATAGAGAGGAAGAGGAATTCCCAAGTGTATCAAATAACTCTTTAGGAAAATGTGACAATGTCTGTTTATCAGCTGAAGCTCTGTAGAAGTCGGATGATGCAGCAACAGGACAACGATCCAAAACATAATATTTGTCAATACTCTTGACTTAGATGAAGATTAGATCACATTTCATGACAAATTAATGCAGAAAACCATGAAATTACAAAAGGTTCACATACTTTTTTTGCCACTACATACATAGCTATTGATGTAGACTTTCAAACATTGTAAAATTGTCCCTTCTTTAGGATATCTACACTATATTGTGTGTTTATTTTTTGTATCAACGGAGGTTATCTCACTTCCAGGTAATTGGTAAAGCTGTGCAGCATACATAAGTATCTTTAAGTGTCTAAATCTAAACAACAATGAGTCCATAGCAAAACTGCGAAAAGCCCAGGTCCGTACATCCAGCCATCGTGTCCGTACATCTCACCGCTCCTTAATCAGTTTGGAAAGTGAAAGTATAGCACGTGTTCAGCACCATGGCCAGCTCCACAGCATATAAACAAAGGGCGGGGTTGTGAAATTCTTTTCAACTCACCATCCTGCTGTATTTGGCCAGTTATTAAAGGCTGTCACAATGTTAGGCCAATAGATAGGGTGTGTCTCATGTATAGGTCAAGGTGCTCTCTCTCTCTCTCTCTCTCTCTCCACTATATGCTCATGCAGACTCCAACACCTCTGTAACACATCTGCCACCAAGGAGTCAACGAGAATCGGCCCTCCTGTGCGACACCGCCACAGTTTCCCTGCACTTCTGTCTCCATATGTCTGTGTTCTGGTCTGCCCTGTTGTGAGCTCTTACACTAAAACAGAATTTGTGCAGCGAAAGCCGCCACGCAAACATGTAGAGGGATTCCTCCAAAAGTTTGCAGGAACAGCCGAGCAGGACAGCCGAGCAGGAAGGATGCTAACAGGTGAAGCCCAGCAGGCCCACATCTCACTCGATCCAGAGGCAGCAGATGTTTTCCTCCTCAGATCCATCAAAAGGTTTAAAAAGGGTTAATTATGAAAGATCTTAGCATGCGGTGGACTTAACAGCAGCCAAGCGGCCGAAAGCACCCAACCTGACAAGGCTCTCCAGGCGCAGTTCAATGCCCTACTTTGCATCAGTAGCTGCTGGCTGCAGCCAGAACGCCTCACAGCATGTCAAGTGACGGAACGGGTGGTCATGAATCATTTCCTGCGCCCCTGGCAGAAGAGAGGAAAGCAGTAGGCTTGTGCTAACCTTCTCCAGTTTAAGGATTATGGGCCAGGGGATGAGATCTCACATTATGTGGGAGAAGTTCCAGTCCCAGCACGGGCTTGACACGGGAAGTACAGTTTCTTAAGCTTGCCTGTCACCTATTTCTCAGAATGCATGGCCAAGTCGACCCCTCTCTTTCACATGGAGATGTTCATGGAGATAGAAGAAGGCTTCCTGCTGCCTGTGTCTCGTGGAAGGCAATGATGGGGAAAACATAATGTTATTATTTGTCTAATGTTAAGCTTTTCAGTGCCTCTTCTCTTAGGTCATGGCTGGTCCATGCTCCAGCCCCACAGATCTCAAATCGATTCCATGTGATTGACACATTACCACGTTAGCAGCTAACAGAACAGAGGAAGTTTCCTTTAGGAAATTGATTTAAAACGCATCCGGGGCTGAAAGATATCCTCCCTTAAAGCCAGAGACAGTAATCTGATGCAAGCAATGACGTACAGGAGATAAACAGCAGCATCTTGCGAGTGATTGATGGAGTCCTGAACAAACCAAGTCTCGGGGCTTTAATTGACTGAGCGCTGAACGCTTTATGCTGGAAATCCGAATAACCATAAAGCCAAAAAAAGAACCAGCAGGAGCAGGAAACGCTAAATTTTACAGCTCTGAAGCTTTCAATCAATATCCTATGTACAGCGCTAATGGATTCTGAGTGAACGCAATTCAGCGCTGAATTGACCCGACCGCAGGAAGTCGACCCAAACCGCTTAGAATAATCTCCACAAAACAACGATACAGGAATGTGATTCATCTCCATCCGATTCTTTGACTCATATTGAACCTTCTGCCATTTTTTGTAAAGACTTTTATCTTTTCCTTATTTTTCCTACAATGTTGTTTATTAAATATCAAAGGAAAATGATTCACTTTCTGCAGTGAATCGATTCAGACTCTAATTCAGACAGCACTTTAAACATTGATCTCTCTCTCTCTCACACACACACACGAAAAATAGACATGTAAGAAAAATAAGCACTTGGCAAATATATATAATTACACTCAGAGAGGGTGTGTGTGTGTGTGATGCTCTAAATGTGCACACACACCCAAAGATCTGAAATCAGAGGACATATAAATTATAGTACATCAGCTTCCTTACTAAAGTGTGAACACACACACACACACACACACACACACACACACACACAGAACCATAAATACAAAGCAAAGTGGAGTGTTTCAACCCTGACTGTACAGCTGAGCAAACTGCTGCCCTGTGTGTATGTGTGTGTGTGTGAGAGAGAGAGAGAGAGAGAGAGAGATGGACAGTTTTAGCCAATGAGGAACAGAAGAATCTCAATAAGGGGTCTAAGGATTAGAAATTTATTTGTCATTTTTTTTCAGTAAACTCAATTAATGACAGAACTGCTTGCGAACGTAAAAACATCACAAAAGTGTTCTTCTGAAAAATACTTTAAATATCTAAGATCTCATCTTCCAATAGGTTTTTAAGTCCATTGTCTCGTCTGGGAGTCGGCAACCTTAAATACTCAAAGAGCCATTTGGAGCCGTTTCCCACAGGAAAGAAAGCACCCACATTCCCACAAAACCCAAAAACAAAAAAATAGACATCTAAAATGAAGATAACACTGCATGTATCGTTTTTTACCTTTATGCTATGTATAAAAAACTATAGTGTGTTGCATTTCTGAAATCAATAAACTGCTACAGAGAAAGTAAATCTTATTTCTTCAAGCAACAGAAGGTTACTTTCAAATAAAATACTCAGTGTCTATATGAGTTCTCCTCGTATTTATGAAATAAAAAGGCGAACCTAAATTGTCCACCTGCAGCAAATCAAAATTACCGTCTGCTACTGTGTGACATCATCCTGTTATCAGGTGTACTGGAGCGTACAGTCAGCAGTCAACCTGAATAAAAAAGGACTATTTATATAAATCCCACGTCGGTGGTATTTTAATGTAAAGATCACCATAATTTTCAAATTTAGAATTACATTAAAAAAAAACTAAAATAAAATAAATGTAAATTATATACTCATTATTTATTTTCCAAAGCCACAGGGAGCCACAACAGAGGGATGAAAGAGACACATGCGACTCTGAAGACACGGGTTACCGACCCCTGGTCCAGGTACTAGAACACTAACACAATCGGCTATACACAGTATAAAAATAACATCTTCCATGATCTCGTCCATGTTCTTTAGAATCGTGCCGATGGTTGTGAACGATTCGATTCACACTAAAAGAACGAGCGATGTCTGACATCTTTTCACCTCGCTCCATTCTTTCAATTATTTCCACTTTTGTCTCCATCGTTATCGCCTGGCGCTTATTGACAGTACCAGCTTCATCGCTGCTGCTTTCACGCTCGCTTCCGGACATTCCTGGGAAACACGCTGCACACACGTGACAATGTACACTGGACATGTGATCTAACTTCTGCAATTGAACACTAACACATGTTCCTAACACATCTTCCAAAGTTCTTAACTCGAATGTTCATATTTAGGGGACTGTAAATTTTCCTAAATGACTCCTGAGTCGATTTATAAATGATTCATTCATTCAGATTTGAACTGAATAAAGTGGACGATGAAGCTACAAAACAATATACAGTGGAACCTTGGATTACGAGCATAATTCATTCCAGAAGCGGGCGTGTATTCCAAAACACTCGTAAGCCAAATTTAATTTTCTCATAAGAAATAATGGAAACTCAAATTATTCGTTCCACAGCCCAAAAAAATAAATACATAAAAA
>JAOTRS010000050.1:931530-957576 GCA_028565755.1 Dinotopterus cunningtoni | reverse complement strand
GGTAAACATACGGAAATGTGGGCGTGTCACTGAGGTAAACATACGGAAATGTGGGCGTGTCATTGAGGTAAACATACGGAAATGTGGGCGTGTCACTGAGGTAAACATACGGAAATGTGGGCGTGTCATTGAGGTAAACATACAGAAATGTGGCCGTGTCACTGAGGTAAACATACAGAAATGTGGGCGTGTCACTGAGGTAAACGTACAGAAAAAAGGGAAAAGAGGATGGCAAAATGGGACAAATACGAAAACGAGAATAAACTGAGAAAACAGAGGGAGGGGAGAGACAGATAAATAGACTGAGTGAGAGAGAGAATGATAAGGAGAGGGAGAAAGAGAGATAGAGAGAGAGAGAGACACAAGGAGAGGGAGAGAGAGAAGGAGTCCTCCCCTGAGCAGGACAATTATGAGCCGGCTTTCCATCACACTCCACACGACAGCCGGAGACAAGTTCTGTCCAGACTAATGATGCTCGGGTCACAGGGGTGTGTGTGTGTGTGTGTGTGTGTGTGTGTGTGTGTATATATGTGTGTGTACTGTATGAGAAGGTAACATGAGTTGTCAAAATGCAAATACCGAGTGTAAGTCAAGTGTATGTCCAACGCTGTCTAAAATAAGTCTTGCATTGGTGAGGAAATCCTGCTAAATAAATGAGTAGTGACACACACACTCAAACACACCTGCCATATATGACCTTTCATTAAATGTGTACAAAGAAAAAATATAGTTGCAAGCAATGATGAGCGGGCCCAAGCACCCACCCGGGTGCACCACACAACCTGTTTGTCTTTTGAGCGAGTTAAGAGCGTGTTAAGACCTCCAAAAAGCCAAGACAACCTCATGTAATGTATGAGTGTGTTTGTGCGTGTGTGTGTATGAGTGTGTTTGTGCGTGTGTGTGTGTGTGTGTGTGAGAGAGAAATGTTTTGTTTGGCTCAATGAGCTCTAAATGTATACTGAGTTTTGTGTGCACACGTGCAAGTGTGTATGAGCTATGCAGCAAAATCTCATGTGAGGGCCCCTGAGGGCCCCATGCCACGCAACTCTCAGGCATCCTAATGGCAGCAGATTGCAACCTGCCTGCCAAAGTTAAAGTTTTTAAGCATGTTAAGACCCCCCAAAAGGCCAAAAACGTAGGAAAAAAATAATCCTTAGGAAAACAAGAGGGCATCTGCGCATCCTATAGTGCTTGGGCCCTAAATATATGTGAAAGAAAGTAACAGGTGATTAGCAAGTGTAGCTAGCACAGTTAACTTACCTCGCTAATACAAACATTAAACCATCACTTCTGTAAATTTGGTTAATATTGTTAAAAGCGCACATTAGCTTAGCGAACAGCTAGCACAGTACAGTGTATGTTGTTTAAACTAATAGCTAGCATAACACAGCGTATGTTGATTTAATAAACAACAAGCACAGTACAGTGTGCAATATTAATAACAGCTGGCATAATGCAGCATATGTCGATTTAGCGAACAACTAGCATATTACAATGTGTCCATATTAATAAGAGCTAGCATGACGCTTGATATAGCTTTTACTCTTTCATTATCCCCTGAAGCCTCAAAGGATGAAGTTCGCAACTGCTGTTTGAGGTGCTTGAAGTTTCAGTGCCTCCTCTGTGTGTTTTGTGTGTGTGTGTGTGTGTGTGTGTCTAAGTCGTTTGGCAGAAGCGAACTGAGGTCGGACCCATGACCCAGGAGAAGACAAATGCTTTTAGCAGGAGGCCTGCTGATGTGCCATTTCAAGTGGTAATGGACAATGACCCCTGGGGGTCGGAGGTCAAATGCAGGGAGCGCTCTGGAAACTCAAGCCAATCAAAACAGAAGCAATGGAAACTGAAGAAATCCTCGCGGAGCACAGCACGAGGCTGCACCACACCGTGCAACGGCGAGTATGAGCAATGAAACTAAACACAGGAAAACCTTTAAAACAGACAGAGATGGATGATGGGGCTGTTTTGATCTTCTTGTGTGGTTTGGGACACGCCCACAGCGGTCTTGTGACAGTTTTTACGTGGCCTATACAGTGAATAGGGGGCATGGGTTGGGGCACATTATAAAGTGAGAAGGGATGCTGTTTGGGACATGTCCACAGTGGTCGTGTGATCACAGTGTTCATGTATATCGCCTATATAGTGAATAGGCCGTGTGGTTTGGGACACACCCATAGTGGAGCAATGATAAGAGTTTACGAACATGATCCATTTAGGGATTACGGCTGTTGACTTGAGACACGCCCACAGCAGAGTAATGATGATGTTAATGTGATCTATATAGTAAATAGGATGTGTTTGGGACACACCCTATTCACTAGATATGGTGTGTGGTTAGGGACACAATTGACTGATTATGGTGTTTATGTACATGGCCTATATAGTAAATAGGGTGTGTTGTTTGGGACACACCCCCAGTGAGGTGATGATGGTCTTTACTTACGTGATATATAATCTGGCTTTTGATTTAGGACACGCCCAGAGTGCACTGATGATGGTGTTTATGTGGCCTATATAGTGAATATGGCTGTTGGTTTGGGACACGCCCACAGTGCACTGATGATGGGGATGCTGTGGCCTATGTAGGGACAGGATCATAGTGCATGGGTGTTTGATGAGGAGGGAGTATAGAAGAATTTGGATGGATGTGAACTTCCCTTAGTGTCCGTATGGAGAGAGGTGGGAGATTTTATTTTATTTTTTTGAGGCAGAAGAAGAGAGAAGATTAGGAAAGACAGGAGGGATTCTTCTGTATCCGGCGAGAGGGATGGTTACGCAACGCTCACAAAATAGAGCACACTGATCAAAGCGTGGCAAAGACTCGAGCCTAAAGCCGTCTCACACCCACACAGTCACGGATTTCTTCCTCCATGAATATATTTACCTCCTGGAGAGAGATGAGGCAGAGAGGATCAAACAGGAGAACTTCGCCTGAACTTCCAAAAGTACTTATTGAGGAGCAGACATGCCAAAAACACAGCCTTCCACTAGTTAAGCCACAAGATACACTTACACTCTGGGTGTTATTAGAGCTATAGGGAATACACACACACTAGAAACTCCTTCTACCTGAAACAAGCAACTTAACGATCAAAAGCTACTCTCATCTCACCAACACTTACAATCTTGCATTAAAGTAATTTTTCTGCGTGAGAACAGCGTTGTGTCTGCCATTTTGGAGGAAATCTTAATCAACTGAACTCAATTAGCGCACACATGATGGCGATTTTGTTGCTGAAGTGGGTTTTTACTGGGTTTTTCAGCTTTACTGCTCAAGTGTAGACTTTGACTCAGGTGTGTTTCTGTTGGAGAAGCTAAGCTAAGCAAGGAGATGAAGCAGTTAGCCTTTCTGTTTAGTCGCATCCTGTTCTTTCAGGGTTTGGCCTGAGGCAACAAAATAATGAAACAACAATGAATCTGCAAAAGTCAGCGCACACACAGACACAGACACACACACACACACACGTGGGGTTCAGGGGTCAGTCAGCTTTAAATCACCCTCCGCTTACACAAGAAAGAAATATCGGTTCAGGCTGCTTTCTGCCTTACTTTTCTTACTCTTCTTTCTTAGCTAAGAGCGCTAACCTCGAGCGTTTGCAGCAAAACCAACAAAACCGCACACTTTATGATGACATAAAGAGGAACTGAAAGGGCAGAGCAAGGAATGTCAGTCAGGTGACCTCTGCAGCGCCGTCTCCCTCCATCCTTCCCTCCTCTCTTTTGCTGAGGCACATGTGTTTTTATTTACCGTAGCGGCTAACGCTATATCTGCGCGCCTCAGAGTGCCTTCTTTGTGCGAGACCTCATCAATCAGGCGTCTCGGATCCCAAACAGAAAAGCAGATGAGAGACAAAGGGAGAAGAAGATGGGGGGATGAAGGAGGGAGTGACCTGAGCTTAAGGCGCTCGATAAATCAGCGCTCAACAATAACACACGCGGCGTAATGTGGCTAAGCTAATTCATCACCTCAGCACGAGGCCCAACAGGAGATCTCTTATCTGAGCGCAGCTGAGGGAGCACGGGTGGGGGAGGGGCATGTGTGTGTGAGTGTGTATGAAGGGTATAGTAAAAAAAAGTCAACACCTTAAGCTTGAAATTGCCTTTACAGTACATTAAAACTTTAAGTGAATACTTTACTTGAAGAATTGTATATACTGGATTGCAAAAAAATAAGTATGCAGTTGAGTAGCTAGCTAAATATTTTAAAAAGCTATTTGCTAGCTGATTTTTTAGGACTGCAGTTGTTTGGCAAGCTAACAATTTAAGAATGCAGTCAAGTAGCTAGCTAAATGTTTAGGATTGCAGTTAGCAAACTAAATATTTAAGAATGCAGTTAGATAGCTAGCTAAATATTTAGAACTGCAGTTAACTAGCAAGCTAAATGTTCAAGAATAGAGTTAGCTAGCTAGCTAGCTAGCTAAATATTTACAACTACATTTGTTTAGCAAACTAAATATGTGAGAATAGTCAGCTAGTTAGCTAAATATTTAGGACTACAGTTAACTAGTGAGCTATTTAGGAATAGAGTTAGCCAGCTAGCTAAATATTTATATCTGCAGTTGTTTAGTGAGATAAATATTTGAGAATAAAGTCATCTAGCTAAATGTTTAGGATTGCAGTTATGTAGTAAGTAAAATATTTAAGAATGCAGTTAGCTAGTGAGCTAAATATTTAAGACTACAGTTAACTAGCGAGATAAATATTTGAGAATACATTCAGCTAGCTAGCGAAATCTTTAAGATTGCAGTTTATTAGCGAGCTAAACTAGAAGCTAAATAATAAACAGCTTTAATTATCTTGAGAGAACATCCATAGCTAAGTAGAAAACAACCATGAGTTTTTTATTTCTTGTCCCCCACTAACATCTAGACTATCTGACGGATTATAAAGAATATGAACATGAAGAAAATTTTACAGTGTATAAACATTTTTGTGAGTTAAGCTAACACCTGCTTGAGCTAGTGAGCTAAAAGCGACTCCAGCTCTACATTCTAATTCTGCATATTAGCAGCTTTCAGTTTTTGAATTTTTTTTAGCATTATTTTAACATTCTTCTACATTTAGTTTAGCACAAATTTAGCACAATTTTATGTCTAAACTTTTTTTTGGTCAAGATTCCCAACAGATTTTTACTCGATATCTGTGCAGTATTATCCAAATTATTCCAGGATGAAGGACGTGATCACTTGTGATCGACTGTGATAACGTCTACTTTACACAGTGAAATGTTAAAATGAAGCAACACGCTACTCCACCTTAGCAACTGCCGATAACAAACACAAACATAAATAGTTTAATAAATTAGATTTACGTTCTTACGGCTAAACAAAGAGTTATACAGGAGAAACTAAGTGAAGGGTGTAGTAAGTGTTTATTTCACACACACACGCACACACACATACACGTATGCACACACTTGTTCTGTCTCTCCGGAGGTAAACAAGCCTCCTGAGAGTGTGTTTCACAAGGAAGGATCGATGGCCTGAAAGTGCAGCCAGGGAGTAAACAATCGATCCAGGATCATTAAAGACCTTCCTGAGTGAACGCAGCCTGTGAAAGTGTTTATTTGCGTCTCTGTTGATCATTTTCGTCCTCTCTCTCTCTCTCTCTATGTTCCACTTTTCTTTTATTCTCACTCCTCCAGGCTCCAGGGTAATAGAGGTAACAGTTGTGCAATCGCTCTTTTCCTTCGTCGCTCCATCATCCTGTCCTTCGTACTGTGAGACTCGACCCACTAGTGCCCCTCCTTCTTCTCCCCCTCCACGTAATCCCTGACATCTGGCCCTTATTGATATTTATGTATTTAGTGGTTAAAAGAGGGAAAAAAAACCTTGGACTGCCGCAATTCTAACTCATCGACTAAAACTGAAATTCGGTAGAAGGTAGCGCAGTGCTGTAACCAAAGTTCTGACAAGTTTTATGGAAGATGTTACAGCAGTTGAACCCACCATATGCCTCACGCTTTCTCTCTGCCATTAATTTAACAACATTTTTTTTTATAGTCCACACACACTGCAATATGTTTAACACCACTGGGCTTAACGGTGGTCTACAGAGATAACGCGTACCTACTGGTCATTTAATGTTGCTTAATTTAACCAAACGACTTGTTGGAAAGGAGCTCTCTTTTCTTTTGGGTGGTTTCCTCATTAACCGAAAAAAATTATATTTAACCCGAATTGGACAGAACCCTCGTAACTGGTGCTTATAACAGCCTGGTGTTCCCCAAATACCCTCACAATCTTCATAAAGCAAGCCATCTTCTAACAAGAGGGTGGTATGCATCCACAATACATTACTTTTATTATTGGAAAATAGCTGCTACTAAAAATAAAATAAAATTTGCTGCCTATACAAAAAAAGAGCTGCCTATACAAATTATTGACACTGAAAAATTACCGCTATCAAAACTCACTAAATCGCTTTTGCTAGAGTTAAAGAGAGAAAATTTTTAACTGCCATTAAAAAAAAAATTTGTATAATATAACAAAATAAAATAAAGCTGTACGACAAATTACTGACACCTAAAAATGAAATTCAATAAATCACATTGCTACAGCTAAACAATGATCTGCTGCCGTAAAAACCGTCCCCACCGTCAAAATGATTCAACTCCGACCACTTGAACACAAACAATTCAGCCACTTTTAAATTGCTGTCCTAAAAATATTTTAAAACACAAATAAAAAACAGATGCCACTTTTGACAGTGCGTGTTACATTTTTGCCACCACTTGCAGCCACTAAATCGAATCTCGAGACAAAATAAAAACAATTGCTGCCACAAAAAACTAATTGTTGTCCTGAGAAAAGCTGCTGCTGCCGCTCAAATCATTTCCACCACTAGATCAGTGATGTCAATCAAAAATGTCTGTCACTAACAGCAAGGTTAAACCCTTAGTGATAGCAGCACCATGTCAGTTGCCCTTTGACCTCCGGAACAGCTTGGATATTTCCCACAACCCACAAACTCAACGTGAGAGCCTCTTCCATTTCTGGATCCGCATTCTGGTGAGGTTTTCGCGATCCTGTCCATGCTTTGACATTTACAGCACAATGGACGTCTGTGAGCGCAGCAGCTAACACATTGACGTTCTTTCAACACTCCCTATTTACGAGCAGCTCGAGGCCCTTCGGAAATTTCCTCTATTAAATGTTTTACGATATCTCTCAAACATGGCTCGACTACACTACGCCCGAGGACGGCGAAAACGGAGACGAAGATCCGTGGAAATCATTTCAGACGAGAAGCGGAAGGATGAAGATGCTAGAGATGAAACCTGGCAGTGATCAGTATTTAATATCAACATCACCAAAGCACACGGGAGAATGGAGATCGCAAACCCCAGAGGTTTAGAAAAGTTATGCTCGATTGTGAAGCACTTCAACTTTACGACCTGGAGGGTCCACAGCGCTCGAGTTTGGCAGCATTTTTTAAATTTTTTTTATTTCCCCAGTCAAGCTGGTAAAACGCATCGATCCACAAAGCGGCTTCTGGAGTCTCGGTGCGACTCGCCACGCTAAATGAAAAGCTTTTTATTCCCTCGTCTGCAGTCTCCAGCTTTCCTCCTGTCATTAGGTGCGGCTCGAAGCGCCGTGTGTTGTGGAGACGGCGAATGTTTTTAGCAGCTCCTTATGAAATAGAGTGAGGGCGCCAGGACGGGCCGCGAACCTCCGTCCAAAATGAAAGCTGAACTAGAAAAAGGGATCAAAAGAGGATTCGCAAGAACGTTGGATTTGGCGGGACAAATCAGTGCCGAGTGGCCTCTCTGCTCCAGAGAGAGAGAGAGAGAGAGAGATGGAGAATAATAATAGGGAGGCAGACTGAGAAACAGACAGAAAGAGAGTTAAAGGTAAAGAGAGACAGATGGAGAGAGGCAGCGCAGGGAAATATTTTAGAACAGTGTAATCCCTGGAAACTCGTGTGTTTAAAGCTAAGGTTAGTAATAATCAAATACTGGTTTCTATGGCAACAGTTTATTTTGACAGGTTGTGCAGGTTTTGTTGTTTTCACTCAGAATCCGACAACGTAATCCTCACTTTGTGAAATCCCACTCGCCCCCTCAACCTCTGGCCCGCAAGCTAGCAAAAGTAGTCCGTCTCAGCAGTGACATTAGCAAATTATTACTGAATTAAATTATTAAACCATTATTAAAAATCCCAGAAAAATCCAACAGTTGCGTTGGCCTCCAAGTGGGAATTAGAGGAATTTTGACCAACGCAGCAACTTTGAGTTGCAATAACGATCCGGGTTTTCTGTGTTCCTGCATTCGCCGCTTCTAATTAGCATATTAATAGCCTGAATTTATAATGAGGAGAATTTAATGAGTTTCTTGTTTTGTGATATTTCGGTTGTCTGTTAAGCGACAAGAAAAGGGCAGCCGCTCCTTTAAACAATTCCAAATCTCAGCCCAGCTGCACAGGACGTGTGTGTGTGTGCGTGAATGAGTGTGTTTTGTAAGACGGAGAGCGCTGCTGCTCAGGAACGGCACAGAAAATGTGTTTATGGTTCACGTTGCCAAGATTCTGTCAGAAGATGAAGCAGGAGTCCACTGTGTACAGCATAACACACACACACACACACACACACACACGGCACCAACAGACTGTTAGCCCCTTTCTGTACAACTATACCATACACACACACACACACTTTATAGCCACGCTATATTAAGGACACTATTAACACAACAGCTCTGTTACATACGGCACAGATAAACACTTAATATGTTGACTTAATAGTGTACTTAATATAGTGAACACAATCACACATACACACACAATTGCAGCGAGGTGGCCAGAATGGTCTTATAGCTTCCTTTAAATAACATTCATGGCTGTGAAAGACAAAGGACACACACACACACACACACACACACACACACATCCTCAAACTGTTACAATATCACTGTTACTGGAAACTCCTTCCTTTGATACACAGTATATTGTTCGGTGAAATAAAGAAGATGGGAGTGTGTGAGAGAAGTGTGTGTGTGTGTGTGTGTGAGAGAGAGAGACAGAGAGAGAAAACGAGATTAATAGAGGGATGTGAAACAAAAACAGGAAATAATTGCTGACAGGGATGAGGTTTTGCCTTGTTCCAAGTGTGCGTGTGTGTCTGTGTGTGTGTGTGTGTGTGTGTGTGTGTGTGCTCTGTGAACCTTTGCCAAGAAGCTATGAGGAAGTAAGCTACATAACAGTACACTATGTGGGTATGTGTGTGTGTGTCAGTGAGAGTGTGTGAGAGTGAGAGTGACACAGAGAGAGAGAGAGACTACAGAAATATGGTGTGAAAGATCTCCCAGAGGGCAACACACACAGCTCAACACACTGCCCGACTGATAAAAATCCTACACACAGAGCGAACCCAGCATCTAGTGCTAGCTCTATCGTATGCTTAATATGGGGTAAGTCAGGCTTTTATAGTCACAACATCCCAGGGTCCGAGATCCCATCTGTAAGACTTTGAAAAATGCGGAAACTTCCGCTTGACCTCGCTAATCTCCATCTAGGAGAAACATACGTTTAAGGTTGTTTCTCTTAAAAAAAAAAAAATGTAAGTAACAATAGGAATTAAACACGGTCATGTGGGAGAAGTCAGTGTGGAGGACTTGCGTTTATCTTTAACACACAACAAATGTCAAATGTATCATTCGGTGTAAGAAAAAAACTCCAGCATAAAAAAAGTATTAAAAATTTAATTACTTTATTAATAATAATAATAAAAAAAAATAAAATTGTCAGAGAGCTCCCAGAATTCCCGGCCGTAATTCCTACTTTGGTTGGTGGGAATTCTGACTTAAAGATACCACCTTGTTCTTTCATCTTAAAAATTTTTTATTGGTCAGATATTTAAAAAATATTCTTTATGCAACTACAATAAAATTCAAATGTGTTGCTCTGAGTCACACAGTGGTGTTAGCACTCTGACCTCTTTTCGGACTTCCAGTGTCTGAGTGCGTGAATTTGCTTGGTGAGTCCAAAGACATGCAGCGTTCATAAAAGTACCCCTAGTGTGTGAGTGTGTGCATGCGTGCTTGTCTCCCCTGTGATGGTCTGGCACCCTGTCCAGGATTTATGCCCTGTCCTCATGCCCTGAGTACATGTTGATAGTCTCTAGGCCTCCCGCGATAGTACGAGCGAACTGCTCTTTTAGTCGTGCCGTTTCGTGTCAGAGTGACTGCTGACACGACGTACACCACGGCACACAATACGTGGCTTATCGCAGTGTACGCAGGTTAGTCTCAGATTTAAATAACATAACACTTCCTGTTAGTTCAGTCAGCTAAAAGATTCATTTATTGAATTTTTTTATTTTTCATGTGTGTGTGTGTGTGTGTGGGTGTGGGGGGTGAACTTTATTAATCTTGCTTTCATGCTAGCAAAACCTAAGAATCCAGCCTAGTGGCACCTAACGCATGAAAAGAGTTGCATTACTCAAGGCTAAGGATTTTGTGTGTGTGTGTGTGTGTGTGTGTGTGTGTGTCCTTGTTCCAGAAATTTTGTAAGGTGACTAGACACACAAATAATCCAAGCAATCATGTGTGTGTATGTTTGTCTGCACGTGTGAGCAAGACAATAAATACGCTTAGAGCGTTTCAGTGTCAGCTGTGTCGTCCAGCATGTCACACTGTGAATCCAACGCTAACTCCAATCTTTTTTTCATTTTTCGTGGTCTATCCTATTCCAACATTACAACATCCCACATACCCCCCTCCCCACCCCCATGTGGCCCATGACCCCACTTCCCGTCTTATGGAAGAGCTCATTTCCCGTTTGCAGTACTGGACGTCTCTGTCTCTCCCTTTGTCTCTTTCTCCATCATGCTCTTCCCTGCCTTATCTTTATAGATAAAATACCTAAAATTCAAATAAAATCAGAAGAAAAGCAAGATGAAAAAGCCAGATGAAAACTACGCCCTTGTTCAGGTTTGCGGTGGGAACCAGTGATCTTTAGCATTTTGTAGAGAATGTTCCATCAAGTGCGAGGTGAACTAGGAAGGCATGTGCAAGCCAAGGAACCCCGTGTGGCCGTGAGACACAAGACAGCCGAGAGTGTGGATCCGCCCAAAGGTTACGCGACTGGCTATGAAAGGTCAACTGAGCAGGACTGTAACGCTAGCCCAGCTCACACATTATACTCCACCCTCCGGTTCCCGGAGGAACAAGCAGGGAGTCCTGAAAAGCTGCCAAGTCATGATTCCCAAGCCAAGGACCAAGACCAGGACAATGAGGGTTAAGGCGTGGGGGCATGAGCCAGAGAGCCCCTGTGGAAACAAAAGCATAAACTCCAGTGCTGACGGAGGGGTGGATAGGACCTCGGTGCAGCCAAGGACTATTAATATTCCTTGACAAGAGCATCATGATGTGGAACAGATCACATGCTGCGCACCGGGTGCGGGGCAGTTTTTCCTGTAATTTCTCATGACGTGACAGATTCAAGCAGACTTTTTTTCACTCTGTTTGGCATAGATGTGCAGAGACGTGAGTCGTTGGATTTATTTGGCTTCCTGAAAGGCAGAGTGAAGCGGATCAAACTGAGCGGAGGGACCGAACGCTGTCGACAATCGAAACCCAAAAATGCGATCACATCAGGCAAGTTGGACAGTTCTCTGCATGAGCAGTGGTCCTCTGGTTGGACACACAAACACACACACTTGCACACCAAGAACCCACATGAGGTCGCAAAGGGATGCCAGGACAGCAGAGATGGGTGTGAACAGATTGACCTCAACAAGTCAAGACAACGGCTGCGCTGATCTCAGAGCCTCTGGTTGGAAGAATAAATAAAGGTGTGCGCGTGTGCAGATCCCGATGATTCAGCAACACGTCACCTCCTGCAGAACAGACCAGTAAACGCATATGTGACACTAGATTTTTGGACCACCTGGTTCCTGCACTGGCTCTGGTCTTCACTTTCAGTTTCCCGCTGGAACTTGGAGGGGTCCTGGAAAGCTTCATTGTCATGCCGAGTCTGGAGCTAAGACCAGGACAATGGGAGTGGACTTCCAGGCACATTAGTCTGAATAACAATACGATAAACTCCAGACCCGAGGTAGGGTCAGAGACAACCTTGCTGCATGAAGAAATAATGAATATTTCTTGACAACTGTGGCATGATAACAGGACAGCTGCATAGGGTGTTTGAAAGAGAAGAACCTTGAGATTGCTGTTCCATTGAGTGGAGAACCAGAAGATTAAGTAAGATCACATTTCAAAAACATAAACAAAATTCGAGAAGCTGGACATTGCTTTTCCGAGTCTGCTCAAGTGCGGCCTAGGCTGGTGTACGACTAACAAAGTACTTAGTCTAGAAGGACTGTTTTCTGAAGACATCATCTGGGACTGAGATGTTTCAAAAACAGACACACACAAAAACACAAAAGTGTCTATTAGTCATTAATGAAACCCTGGAATTTAGAAGCCCCAACGTTCTCAAAAGCCAAACCTCACAATGAGCAAGCGAGGCCATATTCTCATGCTAATCCCAGTAATTGTTCGAGGCTCTTCTTCCCCGAGCTGGTAGGAGATGATTTAGGGCGACAGTGTTGCTTTAAGTATTGCCTGTAGGGGGTGGAGAGGGACGTCATAGATCACTGCTCTCATTAATCAATTAACACGACCCCCTTCCAGCCACCTGTCCAACAGCATCGCTTAGCATGGCATTCCTAAGCTCCACGATTGCTTCTAGATAATGCCAGAGCATTAATCCTGCTTCCTAGCACACCCTGTTTCTCTCTCGATCTCTTTTGGATTGTTTTTCATAATGTAATAACTAGAAAAGTGAGAACGTTTCCATTTCGAGTGAAAAATCTTAAGTCAAAAATAATGAAGTAGTTATTTTAGGAATCTTTATCAATTGTAAATAAATGTTATATTGAGCAATGCCAAGTGAAAAAAACACATGGAGTGGGGGCTTAGTTGTGCAAAAGTAAAATCGATGAGTTGCAAGAAAAAACTACAACAACAACAACAACAGCACTGTCGACTCATTTTAGCCGTAATGAGAATTAGAAATATGCTGGTCGATAATTTACGCCATCCTGCATGGCTCAGTTCTGTCTTCTTCAAATAGCACCAGTGACATGTACGGTGTTGCCTGATTTAAAAGATTTTAAAACAAACAAAAAAAACAATGCCGTTAAGCTTAATAATATAATATCATCATTATTATCATTTTACTGTACATCACATATCCAGTCACTTTAACAGATTTTGGTTAAAGTAGTAAATTCCACATTCACATTAGTTATTTCAATATAATGGTTTGTCAATTCAATTAAAATAAAAATACAGCTTTTCAGATTCCTGAATCTTAGTCTTCAGCCAAGAATCGCTCATGTCGAATCACTTTTTAGCTACAGAAATGCTGACCATGATGGAAAGAACAGCACTGGTGCCCAGACAGAGAGAGAGAGAGAGAAACAGACAGATGAGGTTCACGCCTCAGCATGATGTTGGCAAGGCATCAGGCAGTGAGAGCGCGAGAGACCTCTGATGAGCTGACAATGCTGACGTTAAAGAAATCCTTAAGGAATCCTGTAGCAGAGCACATCTGGAGAGAGAGAAAAAAAATACATTTCAGGATTTCATGTGTTCAGGGGTGAAGAGAAGATTTGACTTTCAGTTCATATCAGATGGCTAAAGAAGTTCTCAGAGAGCAATATCATGACATTTTTGTGTGAATTGCCCTCTTGGCGAGAACCTCTTGGTCAGACGGTCTCTTTTCGACAACCCTCTATTCTGTCAGAATAACAGTGCACTTGCGAGAAACACACACTTTGGCCTTTGTGTAATTCAAAACCGATCTTTGAAACGGGGCGCAGTCCTCGAATGCTTGGCGAGCAGACATGGAGACAGCAGATTTTTTAATAAGGAAAGGCTCCAGACTTTGAGACTTCAGGCTTTAGGGAAGGGTCCAGTAAGATCCAAGTTAATGTAAAGCATGGGGTAACTAAAAGGAGTGATGTAACCTGCAGCTGTTAAGGAGCTGCAGTCTCGTTTCCACCTGCAAGACGACTCGCCAAGAGGCCAGAGCACGGTGCCCTCGATTCCCTGGTCTGAGGTTTCTGAACTACACGACAAACAGCTGCGGACTCCTGCTCGCTGCCACAGCTGCGAATATGTTGCAATGCAACGCAACCTTTTGCAGTTTCACAAGTATTATTTCAGGGATCGTTAAAGTTTCTTCAATTACACAAAAAGACCTTAAGAGGTCTTTGGAAATCAGCGAAAAACTCACATTTTTCTGGTGTTTTTTCTGTAGGACGTACGTAAATCATTCCGAGCGATGTACTGTGTAAACATGCTTTAAAAAAGAAGGCATGTTTCAGGTGCCCTATAGAGATTTACAATCCAAAAATTTAGGAGGGCTTGCTGTCCTTTGCTGTTTCTTGTTCAAGTTATTTAAGTTATCTCTCCTGTGAGAAACTTAACCAAGCAGTACTTGCAGGACATGGGTCAGAACAAACAAGGAAAGGCAAACCCAGCACAAAAAAAAAAAAAAAAAAACTTGCCCTGTGAGTACAAAAACCATAACATGGAGTCAAGAGAGACAGAAAAAAACCCAAAGTGCATTTGCATAACTCTTTGTTACTACAGGAAGTAAAGATATGAGGCATCTGGGGCCAAAAACCAAACAAAAAGCGCTTTCTTATTTCTGCAAGCCTACACCATGATACCATCAGGAGTTTGACTATCTTACACTGTTGCATCATGCAGACTAATCTAAGATCAAATTCTCGAATGAGTTCAGCTCGATGAGGAAAATAGATCTAATAAAGACAAAGCTGAAATCGATACCCAGTGTATAGTATAAGCAATGGAATGAGACGAGTAAAAACAAAACAAACTTTATCTGTTTGCCATCCTCTTTCTCTACAGTTTTCAAACCATTTTTTTCTGGCTATGGCATGAACTCTGTACTGGAGCTCCGTGAGATTAAAAATGCCACCTTTGTGCAATAGTGAGCAAATCACCGGCAACCTGAAAAGACAAGTTCACTGGGGAATACGCTGTAGAACAAAAATGTTTAAAAATTTTAATTTCACGTTGCCTTTTAAACAGCTTGTTGTTAAAAAAAAAAGAAAAAAAAGAAACATTGCCATGAATCGCTCAGTGACAAATTGAAGTGGCCTTTGAGAAGGCATTGCCGAATCCCTGTCCCGTCCCTATAGGTTTTACAGCTGTCTGGAAGGACTGGGATCAAAGGTCAAACTCTGTGACATTTCCAGGGCCAAAGGGGTGATGAGCAACATTTATCACAACCACGGCATTTTGTGCAAATAAATTGCCCTGGCAACCATCTGAAAGACCTTCAGCGTTGCTATCTTGTCAACCTTGGATACTAATGAAGACCTACTACTTGTGTTGCTTTATACAGTGTGTGTGTGTGTATGTGCGCGCGTGTGTATGGATTGAAGCCAAGCTGGTAAGCCAAGCTGGCACCATCCCCTTTAGCTCTTGCTGAATAGTTACGTCAGTGAGGGAGGTTTTTCTTTTTCCTAAAAAAAAAAAAAAAAAGCATTATTAACGATCACGGGCTGGACTGAATCAGCTCCAGATGCTGGCGCGTTTTCAGACTACTGGCACGTCACGCGTCTTTAAAAGCTGTTAAAATTACATTAAGTACACAATGGAACGAGCCAAAATAAAGAGGGGAGGAAAAAGAGCTGGAAGTCATATAGCCCCGTATGAGGCATGTTTACCGCAAATTCAAATCGGCTGATTCCAAAACTCTGGCCACTGGGCAGTGACGGCGCTCCAAACAAAGGTCGCTTGTATGCAAGTTGCAGAAGAGCCGAATTACAACACTAAATCCTTTAGCGCCAGGTAAAGGACAGCGTCCTGGGCACGTACGCGCTGTTCGTATCCGCCCCGTACCAGCTGTTTTAAGTACAGTGGTGATTCTTCTTGGTGGAATTCACCGTATATTACTTACGCTATATAGAGCTCTCGAATTCTGATTGGTCAGAGGGCACAGATTTCTAGAACACCAACGAACGCAGTGCACTTTGCTGTCAATTTGCTTTCCAGCCACAAATGTTTTTTCAGAGGAAGCCATAAAGCAAAACGCTGCTGCTTTGACAACATGCGATGATTGTGTTTTCACAAAAAAAAAAAAAAAAAGGTTTTGGTGTGTTTTATTTTTTCTTCAATAGATTTCTCCACATGGCGGATTCAAGCATTGTGAAAAACTCGTCAAGGGGTGATTTGTTAACGTTGATCTCAGAGTTCTCGCACTGGTTGCCATGGGTTTCACATTTGGATGCGCAACCTCTTACATAGGAAGGTGAAGTTAATGGAAATTTAAAAATGAATTATGTTGGAGGCTTTAACAGATGTGTTTTTGATGGGAGTTTGTGCCAGGAATGTGAGATAGAAAGAGTAAAGGAATGAAGCATCTAGCAAAGGGAGATCCATTTCCACCAAAGGGAACCAGACTCCTGGGAATACACCTCTCCGAGCCAAATGTAAAAACTGTGGTCCTTGCATGAGATTCCATCTTTTTGCGAACATTGCTTTTTTTTCTACTAATATACGGTAACACTGTACGGAGTAAAACGTGTGGTATCACGCAAGCTTATAACTAAAGCATGAGCATCGGATCACACAGCGCAAAAACAAACATACAAAAGTGTTACCTCTGGGCCAGAGTCAGCACATTTAACGCGCACGAAGGCCTGAAAGGCACACCTGGGACTCAGGGCTCGGACCTGAGGAAAATGTGGCTCCTCGAGAGGAAAATAAGGCCATTTTTAACTCCCAGGCTCTCAGCTATAATGGCCGTGGTCAATGGAGTGTGTGGGGCCGCTGCTTGAGCGCAGGCGATACGGAAGCATGGGTTCATAAATTACAAACCGTTGGAGAGACGAGGCCTAATCACCTCTGCGCTGTCACCTAGCAGAAGGGGTAGCTGGTTTAATTTACGCCGCAACATCCGTCACTGCTCGAGCTAATTTCATTCACGCCAGCGATCACATGTGGGAGAGCTTCAGTGCTACATTTTTGTGGCTTACCGCTGTTTAGGGTTTGGGTAAGGTTTTTTCCCCCTAAGGGTTGATGTATGTCATTAATGGCCTCTTTGGTACCAACTACAGAGACTCAGAGGGGAATGAACAAAACGGCTGCTGCAGTAAGCACAAAGGATGGTGCGATGGACTAGCGATATGTAAAAAGCAGTTAAACCTTGTGGGATGTGTTCTCCAGAGTGGTTGGTCCACAGCCAGACACCTTCATGCTCAGTAGGATGTCCATGTTCTGAATGAAGCCTTAGTAAATATACGCTTTTACGATTTTTCTTTGAAAATGCCACAATATCCTGTTTGAAATTTCGGGACTGAGCTCGTTTCTTGGGCCGTGTTCGTATCCCAGATCTGGCAACCCTGTTTGTAATTTCATGAGGCAGCAGTTTCGAGATCAGACAATTTGTCATCTCGAGATTTCACTTGCGTGTCATTGCACTTGTGCTACACCAATAAGGCAGAAGGTTACAAAAAAGTTGTGTAACGAGTGCGGTTCTGGAATGATGCAAGTCGCGAGAGTTTAGCGAGAACATCTGGCCTATGTGCAACAAAGTGGGTTTCTTTGGTAGCTTGCAGGTTTCCTTGCAGAGCATCCATCTCCACAGGAGGGTACTGTACTGTACGGTTAAACATCCAGTCTGAATCTGAATCCTAATCTATTACCTGTTCCTCATCAAAGTTTGACAGAAAAAAGATTCTTAGGACGTAGAGACAATTTAATTAAAAATAAATAAATAAAAAAGGTGATCGAGGTCATACAGTGCACCTTCTGATATTCTACAAAAATACGGCCGAGTGATCCTATTAAAAGCTTTTTACACTCACCGTGAGAGCGGACCCGTCCGAAGTCCTGACTCCACACACTCCGCTTACACTCGAAGGCAAAATGAAGATGAAACACGATGGGAGTCGAGCGGCCCTCAAGGCGAGGAGCACTTCCAGCGAATTAGCGACAAATTGAGAAAGAGAAAAAGGAGGAGAATGAGAATCCTGGCTGAAGCGCAGGGGGACGAGGGTGTAACAAGATAAACGGGGGAAAAGGGGGGAGAGAATATGTGTGTGTGCATGTGTGTGTGAGTGAATCAGATTTTCTATGACAATGTGCTTAAGATTGCTGTTTCAAAGCAAGAACAGATCATCCGTCAAAACTAATGGTGCTGTCCTACAGAGGAAAGCAACAGCCCAATGGAGGCCGTTTATTACAGGGTAAGATGAGGTGGGGGGCGGGGGTACAGTTGCTTGAAAGAGAGTCTGAGGTAACATACTCACAAACCTCTCCAAACTTCTACCCAAGCTTCTAATCCTCTCAGTGTGTATGTACCATACGGTGTATGCTCCAGCAACCAGTCCCATACAATCCCTGGACTGGGGGTGGGGGTCGCATAAATACTTTCACATTCAGCGCTGTCCTGTTACTGGCAAATGCAAACATTGTGTAGTGTAGACAGCCAAGTCTCATTTCATCTGCAAAGAGAGTGAGAGAGAGGAAGAAATGCTGCTGATATGTAATAAAAATTACATATCTTTCACTACAAAAGGTCACTAGGTTTAGTTACAGTGCGGTGAGATTAACCTCGGGTGCTTTTTATAGCCATGGACTCTTGATATGTGTAATGATACTGTAGTGTAACTGGGGCAAATTACAAAACCACGTCAGCACTTTGCCAGCAAATAAAAACCAGAGCAGCTAGCGAAGAACGTGGACGTGTGAAGGACGTCAATCCAACAGCCGCTGCGCTTCTTCATCGCTGTTATCATCTTTACAACCACGCATATGGCTTTTTTTGTTTTCAACTTGTCCAGGAATGGGTTGTTTAAGAGCCTGTCCTTTCCCAAACACAACTCTTACGCTGCCTGCATTCAGGGTTTGAGCGCTAATCTGTCCCTGCTCCTTTCCCACAAACAAACTTGGGATAAAGTCATAGTGTTGGACCGTGAAGCACCTGAAGAGACACCGACTTGGCAGCAGAGACCTCTTTTACTGTAAGCGCGTGTAAGAGTACTTCACCAGTAACCGGCGCGCCCCCTTTAAGAGACTGAATCAGAGGCGGTTGAGTTATCCTATCTCTCTGACCTAGTTGCTCGCTCTCCCCCTCTCATCTCTCTGTTCTTCATCTCCCTGGGATCTGTGCTGTCTTGACACGTGAAAACTTTAATACCATCAAAGACGCAGGAGAAACAGCCTGAAAAGACAGAGTGCGTTGGCGGGGGATAAAAAAAAAAGAGTCTCGTGATTGAGCCGAGTCCTGGTGCGGAGTCTCTAACAGGATTCAGCGAGCTTCCGCGCTCGTCTCTCGGCACATCATAGGGGTTTAACTTACCGATCCCACCTTTCATTCACAAGCTCTCTGCACTTTTCAAGCCTTTCCCACACTGCCCTCATCTCCCCCCAGAGACGCTACAGGGCCTATCACATGGTACTAAACCAAACCGCCACAGCCTTGTTGTCGTGTGACCGCCGTGTTACCCGCGATGTCGGCTTGTGGAAACGTCCGTGTTTTGTCTCAAGGAATGCAGGACGGATTACGCCGATTATAAAAAAAAGCACTGCTTGAAGCTGTTCACGTGCAAACCACTTATCAAACGTCTGCTAAGCGTCTGGCTTTAACGATAACAATCTCAAAAACCATTATGTTGTGCAAATTATGCAAAATAATAGCTTTAAATTGCAGTTTTAACTATGTGAGGGACTAAAAGCCCCTCTGGCTCAGGGTTCTTTAAGCTCCTTAGGGTGCGTGAGATTATATGGTGTCCTGGTCAACTTTGATAACTCAGCACACCGCTGTTAGAAATACACACTCCTCAAGTTGTTCAGGAAGAAACGCTAAAATTTTAGATTATTACTATGAAACGTTCACGAGCACCTTGAAAGACTTCTTCCAATTTCGAATATAGTAACATTATACATGATTTAGAATTGCACACCATTTGTTGGGAACAATGACGAAAGACTTAAACATTCTGATGACGTCTTCGAGCAGGATGACGAAGAGGAAGTTCTTCTTGGCACATGAGTTTTTACGCTTCTGTGCGCCTCAGCTCGATCCCTCAGCCCTAATTTGTCCGTGCGGTTTGGGATGATCTGTTCGCCTGGCTTTGGTCTGACCACATCAACACAAGGAGCCTGAACAAGTGGGAGGCTCCTGGCAGCCACGTACCACTCCAACAGCATGGCACATGGTTGGAGTGCTGCGCTCTCCAAAAAAAGACTCTGCTCGCATTTGAGCCAGACTGCATCCAGAAAGAAACTCCAAGATCTGATTCCAGATATAATGCAAACTAAAAACAGGGTAAACTTCCAGAATGGATCTGCTTCTGGATCTAAAGCTTTAGGGGAACTGTGTCTGATTTTTTTGCTGCCAAAATCATAGACTTCTAGAGATAACGTTCTCTCAAACCTGTCTACATAATTAAGGTTGTCTAGAAGCAGAATGTGTCTCCGTAATGAATGTTCTCAAAGGTGAAGTTGTCCAAAGCTAACTTTCTCCAGAAACAGAATCTGCCTCCAAAGCTATCTCACTCCAGAAACAGAACTTAAGTTCTCCAGAAAAAGAAAATGACCCCAAAAATGTTGCTTCAGAAAAACAACTAATCTCCGGCCATAACCTTAAACCTGTCTCCCTGATTAACACTTTGTAGGAACAGAGCCTGCTTTAATAGGAGGCAAACAGCTTTAAAAAAAAAAAAAAAACAAGGCTTGTTTGGATAGATGACTATCCAAATAATGCATAACATAAACAACTTTAACAAATACTATAAACAAAGCATGTTCTCTGAGCTTAACAGCTTCTAGAAATAACGCTAAGATCCCACAAACAGAGTCTGGTTCCAGATATAGACTCCATTAATAGTTTGCCATATATAGTTTCCATTAATGCCCAAGTCCCTTCAGAGTCTGAAAATACTGCTTTCTTAGTATGCTCTATCTATCTATCTTTCGAGCAGGTTTCCAGATATAACGTCCTCTGAATCATTCTTAGGAGATGAACAACCTCCAGGTAAAGAGGTAATGGTGTGTATGATCAGAGTCTTAGAGCCAGTCTTCATGAAACTCCTGAAGCACCTAGCTCGACACAGATCCTGCATTTTTCCAGCTTGCTCTCTAGAAACAGCATCTGAGTGAGACCAAAACAACTCGCAGAAACAGCCATCCCCGCCCCCCACCTCCTTTCCAGAGCTGCTGTTGTCCAGAACCATGGCTGGTTTTCTTCAGTTATACGTCCTTCACAACAAACAGAGCCTGTTGTCTTCAGAGACAGGGGTCCTCTGTCTGGTTCCTTCACAGCCTTAAGAACTTCTGGGACCTGCATCCAGAGATAACAGGCTCTGGAAACCGAGACACAATTTCCTTACTGGTTTGAAGGAAGTCAAAACTATAATCAAGATTTGTTATTCTTTTGAAGAGTCCAGTCATCATTTTGCTATGCTGTATGTAACTCTGAGTCCAACTCTATGACATCAGTAAGTTTTCCTGCAAAAGATGTAGATAGGTGAAGCAAAAAAATTATAATCTGGTGCCACTATCAATCCGCAACTTGTGCTTTAAATGTCGATGTGACAGACAGACACCATCAGGATGCAGCATGGTGACACAGCGCTACGCTAAACCCTGCAACAATAGCACCACTGTCAAGATCACAATCTGCTGCATTGTGGGGTTTTTTTGTTTGTTTTTATACACTCCACATTGACACAGTCCGGTCCTCTACAAACCACTCTGAAAACGGTCAGTCCTTCTGTCGTCCTCTCCCAAAAAACAATCTGCTCCAAGGGCCGTGTGGGGGAGAAAAAGTAAAATAAACCATCAGAAACTCAGTGGCAGAAAATAAAATAAATAATTACTGCCAGGAGATGTTGAGTCACTATCAGGTTTTTCTCTCTCTCTCTTTTTTTGGTTTTTTCATTCTTTTTTCGTGCGTTCATCTTATAAGGAAGTGGAAAAGGGGGGAAAAGTGGCCCTGGTGTTTCAGAAGAACTGATTGAGATTGAGACAACAGTGCGACAAGACAACACTTGTGAGGGTGATGATGTCAGCAGTGCTGTTTATCGCTTCCGTAGTAACGGCTTGTTCACTGGGACCTGGACAACAGTCGCGTCTGTTTATCGGAAATGTTTATCGTATAAAATGTATGGAATATAATATTGTAGAGATGGGCGAAAAATCGATTCAGTGATGTATCGTGATGATTTCCGTCCCTAATATCTAGTATACATGAATAAACCCAGGTGGTCCACGCCTTACATCTGTAGCGATGCAGCTGGGTTTTAGCCCTTTCAGCCCTCTCACCTCTATGTCTTAACATTACGTCATGGTTCTTTAACTAGCCAAGCCGCTTCAGATGGCAGGAACATGACACGTGACAAAAGAATTAACAGTGAAGCCTGGCGTTGTGCATGATATCATTATTGACCTGAAACAATAACAATAACAAATAAATAAATGTAAATACAGTGAAACCCTACATACGCACATTTAACAATAACAAAGAAAAACAAAAACAAAGAGATTTAAGTTGCGCATTTGCGCATGTTCATTTGCGGAAGTTAGATGTCTGGCGTACATTGCAACGTGTGCAGTATGCATCCCAGGATGTCTGGATACATGCGTAAAAGCAGCGGCGATAAAGCTGGTACTGCTAGAAAACGGCAAGCAATAGCGATAGAGACAAAAGTGAAAATAATTAAGGGAATGGAGCGAGGTGAAAGTATGCCAGACGTTGCTCGTTCTAGCAACATAAATCCATTGGCATGATTCTAAAGAACAAGGACATGATCATGGAACATGTTAGTTTTATTATTTATTATTAGCCAATTGTATTAGTATCCTAATACCTAGATGAATGTTTGTTGGATTTGTGAACAAATTGGACTTATGAACAGTTCTTAGAACGAAACTCATTTGTATGTTCAGCACTTACTGTAGTTGCAAAGCAACAATGATCGGGCCCAAGCACCTGCGCAATTTTTTGGCATAAGTTTAAGGCCTTGCCACGGCTGAACTGTTTAAGGTATCAAAAATAAATTTTGCATCCTCAGGATAACAAAAGAATTAACAGTAAAGGCTGCCATTTTGTTTGATATCATTATTGACCGAAGACAATAACAAATATGTGGAAACCAACAATGACCGGGCCCAAGCACCTGCGATGTCACTCAATATGATGTCACTCAGGAAGTTATGAGCCACTTTACGGCACAAGTTTAAGGCTTCGCCACATCTGAACCGCTTGAGATATAAAAAAACCCCATCGCAAGTTCGCTCCTCAAGACGACAACAGAAGAAACAGTGTCTTGCATCTTGTCTATACGAGTCTTGTATCATTATTGACCTGAAACAAAAAGTGTTTCCCTGTGACGTCAAAACAACACACACACACACACACACACACACACACACTTCTTAGCTTAGCTTGTCAGATGCATAACAACAACCAGCAACACCACTTATCATCATCATCATCATCATCATCACAGATATTCCTCTAATGACTGGACTGTGCTCCAGGGTGGAGATGAACTTTAAATAACGCGTCGGAATGAAATACATGAAGTCGGGAAGATGAAAAAAAAAAAAACCCTCGTGAGTACCTGTGAGCTGTAACCTGTTGGCTCCGCCCACCGATCGAAGTTTCTCTCCACGGCCCGGTATTGACGCGGTGTGTGTGTGTGTGTGTGTGATGGTGATGAGGTTACTCCAGGGTGTTCGCGCCGTTTTGAGTGCTCCGTGTGTGTGTGTGTGTGTGTGTGACCTCCAAATAATAATAATAATAATAATAAAAAATAATAATTATAATAACGGAACGCGGGCTCAGAAGCGGCGCGCGCACCGGACCGACTCGGGAAGTCAGAGCGAAGCTGTGCGCGAGGACGCGGCGCGAGCGGCCATTCGGAGTCACGTGCCTGCGTGTGCAAGTGTGTGTGTGTGTGTTTTGTGAAACCCGACGCGCGCGAATGACCCCGCCCCCCCCTCTCCGTTTCCTCTCGCGCAGCGCCGGTCCGTCTGGCGGGAGGGGGGGTTTGGTGTGGGGGGAGTGTCCCCGTTAACCCTTCTTCTCTCAGTTTCTGAGGTTACATAACGGCCCCGTTCCACTGGACTGCGGGGATTTTAACCTCACTCAGTCACTCAGTCACTCACCCACTCAGTCACTCAGTCACTCACTCAGTCACTTACTCAGTCAGTCACCCACCCAGTCACTCACTCACTCAGTCACTCAGTCACTCACTCAGTCACCCACTCACTCAGTCACTCACTCACTCACTCACTCAGTCACTCACTCACTCACTCACCCACTCAGTCACTCACTCAGTCACTTACTCACTCAGTCACTCACCCACTCACTCAGTCACTCACTCACTCATCCACTCAGTCACTCAGTCACTCACCCACTCACTCAGTCACTCACTCACTCAGTCACTCACTCACTCACTCACTCATCCACTCAGTCACTCACTCACTCAGTCACTCACTCACTCAGTTACTCACTCACTCACTCATCCACTCAGTCACCCACTCACTCAGTCACTCACTCACTCACCCACTCACTCAGTCACTCACTCACTCACCCACTCAGTCACTCACTCAGTCACTTACTCAGTCAGTCACCCACCCAGTCACTCACTCACTCAGTCACTCACCCACTCACTCACTCACTCATCCACTCAGTCACTCACTCACTCACTCAGTCACTCACCCACTCACTCACTCATCCACTCAGTCACTCACTCAGTCACTCAGTCACTCACCCACTCACTCACCCACTCACTCACTCACTCATCCACTCACCCACTCACTCACCCACTCACTCACCCACTCACTCACTCAGTCACTCACTCACTCACTCATCCACTCAGTCACTCACTCACTCACTCACTCACTCACTCAGTCACCCACTCACTCACTCACTCATCCACTCAGTCACTCACTCAGTCACTCACTCACTCACTCATCCACTCACTCACTCACTCAACCGGTTCTCCTGCACCAACACTGTTACTGTATTTGATCAAACACATTATTAAAACAGGATCTGAAACACGATTAGGGTTTTATTTCTAAGACGCAAATGCAGGTCACGACACCAGGAGCTAGGGGTGTGGCCTATTTTATTGACAAGTTCTCATAACAAATCCTCGAGTTTAAAAATCCTTACAGAAAATGTTCCTACTGTAGCCTGTTTTGGCCGAGTGGTGCCTAAGCCTCTAGATAGTTGATTTGGGGGTCTGAGGATACGTGCTCGAGCCCCGTCGTCCATGGGTTGACACTCCCCATACTACCAGCCACTGTATGCAGTGCACGGTCCCGTTCGAAAAATGGGAGGTCCGCTGTGTTGACCTCGAGACAGGAGCAGCCAAAAAAAAAAGTTTAGCCTGATTTAAGGCGGTTCATTGGACAGGATAGGGTGGTGGTGGCTCAGTGTGTTAAGGCTCTAAATTTCTGATCTGGAGGTCAGTGGTTCGAGCCACAGCTCTGCCAGTTTGCTGCTGTTAGTCCCTTGAGCCAGGACCTTAACCCCGCCTTCTCCAGGGTTACCTGACCCTGAACTCTAACCCCAGCATACTAAAGAGACTGGGATAAACACTTTCACTGTGCAGTAATGTATAAATGACAAATAAAACTTACCTTAACTAAGTGGTTAGCACTGTAGCGTCCGGGTTTGATTCAAATTTATGAATTTGTCACATACACAGTCATACACAGTACGATATGCAGTGAAATGCTTATATTGTTGATTCTCACCTCGAGCCCGTGCGCACAGGGACGGATTATGGGTTGTGTGGGCCCCTGGGCAAAACGTTCGCGAGGGCCCCCCGCCCCTAAAAAAAAAATTTTAAAAACGCCAGCATTGTCTGGGATGACTAGTTGCTACGTCATCATGCCACTTGTGAGTCCAAACTAGTGCGGCGTACGCGTACCGTGTTGTAAAAGCAGAATGATGTTGACAAAACTATCTTTTGCCGCTTTTTACCTCGGAAAAAGTGAAAAGAAGGTGGCTTAAGTTGATACAGTAAGTTGGATCTCAAATTATA
>JAOTRS010000050.1:899772-910746 GCA_028565755.1 Dinotopterus cunningtoni | reverse complement strand
AAATCCGCTGGAAAAAAAAATTGAGAAGATGTGTCTTGGGACAAAAAAAAAAAGAAAACGCCAAAAGGAAGGGGGGGGGGGGGGGGGGGGGGGGGGGGGGGGGGGGGGGGTGGATGGGTGGGGTGGAGATCTGTTCCTAGACAGCTTGTTCCACAGATGAATGTAAGCTGAGAAGGGGAAAATGTAGTACAAGAAGTCTGGGGAAAAAGTTAACACTTAAGTGGAACTCCTTTTCTCTTTCTGCATCGCAAGCCCAGACAGAAATCAGAAATCCAAACTGTCTCGCTCTCTTTCCAAAACCTTCCCCAAACCATTCTCCAATTTTACTTGATTTCTTTAAATGACAGACTATGGATCGAACAGATTTTTGGCTTTTCCACCCAAGTCTGATCTGAACCAGACATCTCTTGATGCGCGATTTGGGCAACATCCCGATCACCTGCTAATCAGAGATCTCTATCTTAGAGCAGTCTGTGACACCAGCATGTGAACACGTACATGAGTGGCCGTATAAATGCTTGGCCTCAGGATGGTGCAAAACAACACCTTGGCCTTCATTGTCCTCCTCCCTTTCCTTCATGTCATATCAGATTTGGCAGTACTCTGGTGAAAAAGGGCAACAGATGACGAAGAGCTCCTGCCTGACAGGCAGGTCCTGCTGTAAAGGTTATCCAGGCTCGGCTGCCACGCTGCGCTCTCCTGCCTCCCTCTGGATGACCAGCCGTCACTTCACCTCTCCTCACAGACTCACCTGTTCATGCAGCAGGAAACAAATGTACAAATAGCACAGATGGTTCTTTTGTCGTCAGGGGTACAGTAGGCAAACGATTCTTCTGAGGTCAGGGCTTTTCAGAAGACATGTCAATCTGAGGTTGGGGATTGTATATTATAATATCTCTGATGTTTTTAAATTCAAGGTGGACACTTATGTTCACACGTGACTGTAACACCAACATGAGGGTCTCCACAGAAAGTTAGAATTGTATAGAAGGTCTTCAATGGAACTAAGGGACCCAAAATCATGCCCAGCATGACAATGCATGTTGGTTGTGGGAGAATGCAAGTGGCGTGCAAAGCCCTGATCATCCCAAAGGTGCTCAGCAAGGACAAATTGGGACAACACACCTTGGTTTTTTTTTATCATTTTTTTTTCCTCAGAATTTTTATGTTTTTCTCCCTAATTTAGTTGTAGCCAGTTACTACCCATCATAAGGGCACGTCCCCATTAAGGCTACAACGACCAACGGAAACTGAAGGCTATCACTTGTTCTACTTTTGTCTGGACAATGTAGTTCTACACAACCCTCCTGAGGTCAGGATTTTTAGAGGAGGTATAACATGATGGTTCTCCTGCAGCTGGGGTATGTTAGAAGACGTTTGTCTTGGAGTCAGGGTATTTTAGAGGGACTGTTCTTCTATACTCTGTGTGGGGAAAAAAAGATTATCATCTGAGGTTTTATAGGATTGAAGGGTAATTTATAGGATGGTTTGGGTTGAGCATTTTGTAAGGATAATTTGTTTTTGGCTGCAGTATTTTAGAAGATAATTCCACAGTTGTTGCAGGGGGACTAACCCTCCTTCACGTGGGGTAGTTTCAAAGACAATACTTTGGAAACTGGGATATTTTACAGGCTCATAACCCATGGTCCTGGGGGACCCCCAGCCCTGCTTTTTGGTTTTAGTGTTTTCCCAACTTTTAGTGAAAGAGTGTTTTTAGATGATGTACTCCTGAGACTGGTGCATGCATAAAGGTTCTGGATGTTTTCTTGTTATTTGATTGAGTGGTATTATTGATACAGTAGATCTGCTGAGAGGGGATATTTTAGATGAAGGATCTCCTAAACTTTTGGGGATTTTCACAGTGCTTTTTTTCTGTGGTTGAGGTATGGAGTCACATCGATGCTTGTCTCATTTTCTTACATTACCCTCTTGATGGCAATTTTTCTATCCCTGCATTGTCCTTTTCTTGGCACAGAATAAAGATTGACTATACACCATCTGGTCTGAAGCTCAGTATCTGTAGTGCAACAAGCCCAAACCCCACAACCTGTCTATCCTGGAGCAAAGTCATTTTGGATATAATCGTCCTTTTGCTCTCATATGTTAACAACAAAACATACAAGAGTGGCTTTATCCAAGTAAAACTGAAAGCTAATTCATTACTAAGCTGGTGTGTAAGTATATGTGTGTGTGTATGTGTGTGTGTGTATGTGTGTGTGTGTGTGTGTGCGCGCGTGTGCGCTAGCTTTTCAGTCTGTCAGATCACATTAGATGTTACGTTACAGTGCAAAGGACAGGAGTCTGCATACACAAACAAACGGATGAGCACATGCACTGCGGTACGGACACGCAAACCAGCAGGCGTCATGTCTGAAAATGGGTCTTTGAATTTTCCACTATGCCTCACAGGCAGGATGCAAGAAAGCGAGAATGTAGAGAAAGGCTGCATGAAGACCCGAGAGAGAACAAACCAGGAAAACCACTGTGAGGAAAGAAAAAAAAGAGAGCGAAGGCACACCTTCTCTCCTCCGTGAAGGGAATCACGCGATGATAGGATGACCCAAATTCTCTACCAGACGTTGCAACAAGCCAGCACAGCTTCACAAGAAAATGTGAAGGTTCAAAAAAGAGCAAAAGAGAGGGAAAAACTTCAGCTGATAATCTTTTTTTCCCACTCAATGGGCAGAAGGTTACATTAAAGGCATCTATAAATCCCTTCCATGTGGATCAAAGGAGAACAAGGCCTCAATGTGCATATGCGCTGCTGCTGCCCTGAGGGAGACAAGTGTGTGTGTGTGTGTGTAAGTCCCAGTCCCAATTTCCATTTCTTTCCATCCATTTTTGGCCGTGAATTAGCCGACTTTAAATATAGCAATCGCAGCAAACCTAAAGCTTCAGCTTGGCTATAAAGCATGAGTAGAAACGAGACCCGAGTTAAGCTTTGGATTCTGTTTGGTCACGAAGTGTTCATTTTTTTTAACAGTTTACCTGTGATGCAAGACATGAACACAAGCAGGACAAATACATAGTCTTACACACTTTTGTTTTTTCTGCTTTTACCAAGAAAGACTTCTATTCCAGGAGCAAGTCCCTTCCTTGCCTGTTAAGTGCATGCTATTACTAGATACAGTATATCGACCGTATTGGCCATTTCAAAGCTAAAACAATCCTGCCACCTTGTGGATATATCAAGTGTTACAGCCTAACTGCATCACTAAAATTGTAATCCCCCTCACACATCGTCATTCCTCATTCACCAATTGTCTATACCGCATTGTTCTGTATTCAGGGTCGCGAGGGGCCTGAAGCCTATCCCTGGAGACTTAGAGCACGAGGTGGGGTACACCCTGGATGGGTGCCAATCCATCACAGGCCCCACACACACAATTTGGGAATGCCAGTGATCCTAATATGCATGCCCTTGGACTGTGGGAGGAAAATGGGGTACCTGGAGGAAACCCACCAAGCAAGGGTAGAACATGCAAACTCCACACAGGCGAGAATCGAATACGAACCCCCGAGGTCCAAGGAGCTTGGATGACCAAAATGTAAAAAAACCTTACTTGCTCGTTTTATTATTAATATTATCAGAGGAATAACCTGTAGACAGATTTGCCTGCATCCAAAATATTTTGCCAGAAAAGTCGCAAAAATGCTTAGCCTGGAATATCTTAAATCTCAGCATGTGGCCCACTTTCCCCTTTTAGTAGATGCATCAGCTATTCTACACCAAAGCTGCCCTCACCCACAACATTTCCTGTCACTACCCACCCAAAGTTGGAAGCTCTCATTAGGCTGTATAAACACAAGCTTTGTTTGAACCCTTTGAAAATGCTGATAAATGCCGATTGTTATTTTCATGCCACTGCACTTAAGAATTGCTCTAGACATCAATAATATCTTCCCCTCCACAAGTTATTTAACTGCAGTTTGGTCTGGAACACGACACAGAGTGTTTCATCCAGTCTTGCTAGGGGTGGAAGGAAACCACTGAAAAGCTTCTCTTCATGGACATGGGACATTTTTTCTCTACATCAAGTAGTGCTCAGTTTGCTGGAAATTTAGGAAATCAAGTATGGTTATTGAACTATCTACCCTGACAAGTAACTTCTTACCACTGAAAGGTTTAACAGGAAGGAATGGATCCTCTTGCCAGCTGCATCACTTCTTTGACTACTTGATTTGCAGCACTTCAACCAGCTAATGCAAGATCTCGAACAAACTACACATAATTCTTTGTGAACTACTTGTCAACCATGACTGACTGGGGTTTTCTCAGTGAACTCTTTGGGTCCCTACAAGCGCACTCACCCATGCTAGGTCGACTGTGGCTGCTCCTCATGCTGGTCTTCAGGATGCTTATCCTCGGTACTGTGGCCAGCGACATGTTCAGCGATGAGCAAGAGGAGTTTTCTTGCAACACGTTGCAGCCAGGATGCAAGCAAGTTTGCTATGATCAAGCCTTTCCTATCTCCCAGTATCGCTTCTGGGTCTTCCACATTGTGCTCATATCCACCCCAGCTCTGGTGTTCCTCATGTATGCCATGCACCACCACAAGAAGCACCAGGTCCCTGCAAAAGACTCCACCATCAGCATTTTGCAAGCAGACCAGGACCTCCACATCAAGCGCCTCTACCTTGTTAACGTGGCCTTCAGGATGTTATCTGAAGTGGCTTTCCTGATCGGACAATGGAAGCTGTACGGCTTTCGTGTCGAGGCTCAGTTTCCCTGCAGTCACTTCCCTTGTCCTCACACCGTGGACTGTTTCACCTCCAGACCTATGGAGAAAACCGTCTTCCTGCTCTTCTACTTTGCCATCGGAATCCTATCAGTTGTCTCCAGCCTGGCTGAATTCATTCACATCATCTTCAAGTGGTTCACAAAGAGCAGTGAAGGATTACAGTCCTTGGTTCTGGAGGATACAAAAATTCAGGAAGAGTCCAGAAAGACGTATTTGACACAAGATGAGAGGAAAACCAAGGCAGGTGTAGAGAAGCCTGGCAGGTCCAGGGAAGTGCCACGGTTCACTGTAAGGACCGGTAGGACACGAACCAACGCTGGCACAAGGAAATCCAGTATCAGACGAAAGAACCTTGGAGAACATCACTGTCAGAAAGGTGCTGAACTGATAGTGTGAGAAACAAAATTTTCTAATGTTGTACAAGTCTTCATTTTCTCCATGCACACGTTTATGCATATGTACGAACGTGTAAATGGTGCAAACAAATTTGGTCTGAAACGTAACCATACTGTAAATAGTGTGTATTTACAATGCTCCAGTATATCAGATAGAGTTCTGAATTTTGATTGGTCCAGTGTCATTTTTTAGAGCAACAGCTCCGACAGTAGAGCTGCTGCAAACCAGAGGCTTATATTAGTGCAGGTGTTCTATTAAACCCCGATCACTGATCCATGCTCCCGCCACGTTCTTGAACGCAGTAAGACCTTGTACAACTCGGCAAGAACGCAGTAGAATCCGGTAACAACATAGTAGTGTCTCCCTTTACATGTTCCAGAGATGTTTTTAAAAAAAAAAAAAAAAACCCCGGTGAGGACGTGGTTGAAGCAAGATGCATGAAGAACTCAAGGACGTAGTAACAGAATCTACCATTTAATGACATAACACCTCTTAAGGACTTTATGGTGCAGATGGGGAAGATCATATGGCATTATGATATAGGATGTCTCTGCATTGTTGCTACATCAATGGAATTCTCACAGTGCCCTCTTCAGGCCATGGCAATGGTAGGTCTGGGTCATGCTCACTGAGAACTTGGTATAAATACTGGATCCAATTCCTCACACCATCAAAGCACTGCGCAGGGAGCAGTATTTATAGCAACCAAACGGACGCAGTGACGAAGTAGTAAGCGCATGAGAAGCAACTTTTAAGAGCATGGTGCGATCTGTTTGGACTGAAGAATAACTGATCTCACTGGACATTGGTAATGTGTGATAGGAAATTAGTGACAGTACAAAAGACATATTGAGAACCTGACAGGGATGTGGCAAGGAAGCGCAGTAGTATGAACCTGTTGAACGCACATTCTTTACAATAACAAACGCTATTAATGGAATAAATGACTGATTGTTTAATAATGTTAAAATATGGGGTGAAAATATTGCTGTTTTATTAGAATAAATCACCAGGGGACATCAGGTCCTTTTCTTCTTTTTTTTAAAAGAACCATCACTTCACCTTGTAGTAGAACCAGTGGCTCTGCTTCATCAAATCACAATTTCTTTTTTGTTGCTGAAACAGCAACTCACAAACGGGTGTTACTTACTCAACTAACATGGAAGCCTTTATAAATGCTAATTGCTTCTTCCATTACATTCGCAACACTGAAATCCGAATAAAAGTAAAGTACACCATAACTACTGGGAGCAGGTGATCACTACATTTTTGCATGATTACTTCCTACAAAAAGTTTAAAAACCTAAAGCAAGGGTCAAAAGGTAAAGTTTATTTTGGATCAATTTAGTAGAAAACATAGAAAATATTTACAAGACAGACAAATAGTTTCTTCAAAACTTCAAACTTTTCAAGAATATTAGACATTCTGAAATTTCAAACAGTGAGGAACATATAAAAGGAAATAAAATGGACTTTAAAACACGTACAACATTTTGTTCTAGTGCCACAAGGTGAAGGCAAACGGGCTAAAAGTCGTCGTCCGAGTCGGAGTCCAGCGCGTAGGTGACTGGTTTTGTGTTGCGTGCCGTTTTGCTCCGCGGTGCCACGACGGACGCCGGCACGTCCAAAGAAAAGCTCTCGTCGTCCTTCTTACTTTTCTGAAGACAGCAAAATCAATAGATTTTTGGGTCAGGTGGCAGAAGGTACATAATATTTTTTCAGTTATTTTTGTAAAAAATTTTAACCCTGGATAATATTGTCACTAGAATAAAATGGAACTGGTTTAATCTGAACTCAAAAGCAATTACAAATTAAGAATAAGTAATATGGTGAAAAAAAATTAATTATAATAGTTTATCAAAACAAACAGTAAGTCATTTTTTGCTTGAACGTGTGCGTGAATAAGACTTACCTTTCCTGCAGCCGTAACTTTGCCTTTGAGGCGGGCCATGAGGTTTCCTCCGTCGGAGTCGCTGTCCGATTCGTCGCTGCTTAGCGCCACTTTCCTCTTACGCGGTGGTGCTGCTTTTTTGGCTGGCTTGGCGGAGTTTTCGGAGTCGCTGGACGTCAACAGTTTTGTGGCCGTGCTCTTTTTTGCGGGTGCGGGTTTGGACAGCGTCTCGAGGATGGAAGGCTGCTTGACATCTACGCAATTAACCACTTTATATTAATATCAAATAGTGCGGCACAATTACAGTACGGACCCTCTGCAATTATGTAATCACTAAAGGCTACAATTTTATCACAAGGAATATACACAGTCGTGAATTCATGTACAGTTTGTCAGTAATTTAAGTTATTTGGTGTTTTTTTTCTAAAATACAATTTTGAGTTAATAAATATTTGCAAACATCATATTAATTGTTTATCCAATTATTCATTAGCCTCGATAAATACTACAGACTACGGATATTTCTTACCATGTGACCGATACAAGCACAATACTACCGTTTCTATAGTAACAGCCCATTCATGAGAATTTATATGTCAAGTTTAATTTGTTGATGTAAAGTTTTTTCCAGTACGTTTAAGGAGAGAACAGCGACACTGAATTTACCCAGCACTGCTGCTTTCTTTTTGGAGAGAGCGGTCGTCGTCTTCTTGGCTGCTGGCTTCTTCGCTGCGCCGTCCGCGGCTTTCTTCACCGCTTTCTCTTTGGGCTTGGAAGGGGGTTTGGAAGTGGTGCTCTCGGCTGCGTGCATATGAATACGGACATTTAATGATTAAAAACAGTGAATGTTATTACTTGTATAAAATATTTGCCTGCTCAGGTGTCTTACAGGTCAATGTGCTCTTGGGTGCAGTCTCCTCCTTTGTTTTTTTCACAGTTTTCTTTCTGTAAATGAAATAAGAGAATGGTTACAGACAAGGGCGAGTGTGTGAAGCAGTAAGGATACAGCACAGGGTTCAAAAAGGTCTTTCCCTTTCCCATGATGACGTTACAAAGCCATACACAGTGAACAATGAGGATGGAAGACTTACGGTGGGGGCGGGGCAGGCGAGTCCTGCTCACTGTCTGATACGGCCCTGGGTTCTGGGACAAACATGTCATCGTCGTCGTCGTCATCAGAAACTACCGGAGCTTTCTTTTCACGCAGACTGCCCCAGTTCCCGGATTCATTCTCGCTGTCAGACAGGCAGTACTTAACACCAGCTAAAACACACACACTGGGTTTTTAGAGGGCAACATTCATGGCATGTTTATATGCTACGGAAACGTAACATTTTAAAACGAGAGCGTCATCATAATCCTGCGCTACTAATCGCTGACTGCGAGAGTGTGTGTGTGTGTGTATTAAATCGTTCTTACCGTTAGCTTTTCTGCCCAGCCTCTCTCTGGGAGCAGGGTCGCCTCCGGCTTCAGACACGTTCGAATCATCTTCCCTACTCTCCTCCTCCTCCTCCTCCTCATCATCAGATGACCATGGGTTCTTCTTCTTCTCTTTCTTGACAGGTTTAAACTGCAGCGTGGTCTGCTTGCCTGATTTGGAAGCTTCAAGGGGGAGAAGACCATTAGAAGTTCCTCAGGAGACCAGTGCAGGCCATCAGTCCACATTTACACACATTATAATGTAATAAAATAAATTTTTTTTCTGTACCTTTCTCTTTGGGTTCTTTCTTGACCTTTTTGTTGAGACGAGCAGCGAGTCCCACGTCTCCAGCCTCTTCTGCTTCAGCGTCATCACCGAACTCCATCTTCATCACCACGCTGCCCTCGCTGTCAGACTGCAGGAACAAAGACGAGTTTAGAGATTTTTTTTCTAATTATATTAATAAATAAAACAATAAAAATGTCAGAGCAATCACAAATCCCACCTTGCCCTTGCCTTTCTTGGCTCCACCCTTTTTGACAGCCTGGTCTTTCATGGCACTGGTGACACGCGGGATGACGCGGCGGCCCTGAGGGGTGGGCCTGGTCTCGTCCTTCACCTTCACCACCTTAGACCTGCCTCCTTTGATCTTGACCTGAGTGACTGGGGCTTGTGCGGCCTGCTCTGCCTGCTCCACACGCTGCGGCAGAACACAGAATCAATAAATAACTTTAATTTAATTGTTTCTAAACAACTTGTGTGTGTGTGTGTGTGTGTGTGTGTGTGTGTGTGTGTGTATATATATATATATAATTATTTATATATTATATATAATATATATTATTAACTATATATATAAAAAAAATTCTCATTAACTTTCTATAAGACCCTTACCTCCAGCTCCTGAGTAAAGGCAGCGAGATCCTCCTTCCACAGATCTGAAGGAGACTTCCTCTTTAATACATTCAACTCGTGCATCTACAACAAAAATAAAATACGTAAGCGTTTAAAAAAAAAAAAAAAAAAAAAAAAAAACGAAATGATTTAGAATCAAGAAAGCTGGAACTACCGTTTTAAGCGTCCCCCCCCCTTCCCCCATGTTTTATACTCACCTTTGCGTCTCTTTGCTTGCACAGCTCGTCTTTCTTCTCTTTAGTGAGGTACCACATGGGCATGCTCAGGAGATAATTATAATCTGGTCCTGACGTCTCTTCCTCCTTGTCCTTTTCCTCATCCTCATCACCCGCGTCTTCCTCCATATCCTGGAATAAAACGCGCAGAGACATTGACAACGTGCGCATGCAAGCAGAAGAATGGAGTGACTGGATTCACACCCTTTAATTTAGTACCTTCTCCTGAGATTCTTTCCAGGCCTTGACAGGATCCGAGTCGTAGCCCATCTCCTGCAGCATGCGGATCAGTTCCTTCTTGGGCTTGTTCTCTGAAATGAGTCGAAACAAAATACATCAGCCGTTAACATTTCGACACGGAGCGCCACAGAACAGGCGATTCCCGCGTGACCTGCTCACCGATCACGAGCGTGCCCTGGATCTTCTCCAGAATGAAGCGTGCCTGGTTGGAGAGCTTGGAGCTTTCGGCTCCCAGCATGCCAATCAGCCAGTCCTTCCTCAGCACGTAGTACTTCAGACGCAGTTCGAAGAAGTCCTTCATGATGTCCTGCACCGTCTCGTACTTCTTCAGACTGCCCACGTGATCAAACAGCACCTGCACATGTGAAGCGGGGGGATGGGGGCGCGTCTTAGCACATCACCTCAAAACAAGGAGGTCGATGATTAAAAAGTGTGTTGTCGTCTGTCTTTACCATGGAGTTACAGGTGAGGGGGTTCTGGAGCTTGAAGACTTTGTGCAGACCAACAGCCTCAGCCTCGCGCAGCCTCTCCTCGGTCATTTTGACCACGAAGCGCACAGTGCTGTCCGTGTGGTACTCTTTATAGTCCGTGATCAGAGCGGGCACCTTATCAGAGCCGTTCAACATCACCTCCAGCACGTTCTCTTTGTATGTCTACAGAGGGAAACACAGACAACAATAAAATTAACTAATCAATTTCCTGAAGAGCATGCATTTAAAAGAAAAAAAAAAAAAGAAAAAAAAAAGTAAGCTTTTATATCCTAAACTCTGGAGCTAAAGCCACAAATTCAATGTCCAATACGATATTACAGTATATATATATTATAGATCCCTACAGGAACTCCCTGACATGCATACGAGTTCCGTTCTTGGAGCACGTTCGCAAGTCTGATTTGTTCCAAGTCAGACAAGGTGAGTCCTATACATGTTTGACACGAATATATAATGTAAAAAACATTCCGATCCACTTGACGAAATCTCTGCCCCTTTTCCCCCCACACTGCCATCATGTGGCCAAAATCTTGTAATCGCGTAAATGCTGAATATACATTCACTTACAAACTGAAAATATTTTATATAATCTGGTGCACTACAGTGTCTATTTTTTGTACAATACACGTGAGCTACTTCTGTGATTGAACCGTGGTCTGTTGGT
>JAOTRS010000050.1:864236-875264 GCA_028565755.1 Dinotopterus cunningtoni | reverse complement strand
GTTAAACTTGACACACTGTAAATAAACTGTAAAAAAACAAACAAACAAATAACTTGTAATGATTATATTTTAGATTTATTATAAAGAAATCCACTAATCTTATTTGACCATATGGGTTAGGATTGTACAGTACTAAAAATTGCTTATTGATCCATTATTCTAGATGTTTTTAATAATTGTTATAGAGATTATAGAAAGGTTTTCTACATGTGATTAATTATCTGTTATGTCTTATTCATATTTATCTATTTGAACATTTTATTTTTAAAATTTTGTCCTGTCTAGTGCAGTTCATTCTTGTAGAAAAATCTGTCTTTTTAGGTCACAGACAGTCGTTTAACTGTTTCTTTGCATTTCATACTGTGTATGTTGAATAAAGTTTCAATTTAATAATTTTTATAAATTTTATTTCTCTGTTTGCGCTTCAGTGAACGGTTTCCTACATTACCCACAATACTGTTCAACTTCCTGTGGACAGCAATGCAGCGGCGCTTTGGTCTTAGTTCAGATTCTGTGATTTCACTCAGTTTTTTTTTTTTCTTCAGGTTTTCTTTATGCGCCAGCTGAAGATGGTGAACCTGAAGCAAGCCATCCTGCAGGCGTGGAAGGAGCGCTGGAGCGACTATCAGTGGGCCATCAACATCAAGAAGAACTGCCCCAAAGGAACGACGTGGGATTATCCCAATCTCGCAGGTGTGTGAGGGGAAACACCACACGATGTGACGTGACGTGATGCGACGCGACGAGGCTCGGGTCGGAAACGTGTCGCGCTGATGTGTACTGTGCATAAGTACCTGTGCTGAGTTTAGTTACCAGGTACAACAGGAGGCTAAGAAGCAGTGAGAGCAGGGTAGAAGAAGTCGGAGGCCCTACATAGTGCCCCGTGTCTTCAGTAGGTCAGGGTTTGAGATTCAGCTACAGGAAGGAAGCGTTTCAGTGATTATCATACAGCGGGGGCCAAAAGTTTTGAGAATGAAACAAATATTAATTTTCACAAAGTCTGCTGCTTTAGTGTTTTTAGTGTCAGATGATCCGCTGGTGTACTGAAGTATAATTTTAAGCATTTAATAAGACTTTTATAGACAATTACATTAAGTTTGTGCGCTTAGTTTGAACACTGAAGCAGGACACGTTTAACAGGATGGTGTTGTGCGTACGTGCACGTCATTTCTTTTCTCCTCAGGTTAAACTGCTAAATCTTTGTGAATGCTTTCAGCTGTAGCGCAGTTTCCCTGTGCTGGGAATTTTTGGGAATGGTTATTTACACGGACGGAGTATGACGGTATCAAACACGTTGCTGCAGAACTGTTGTGTTTATGTAATGAAAAATAAAATGAACCGCACAATGT
Source organism: Dinotopterus cunningtoni (assembly GCA_028565755.1). NCBI lineage: Eukaryota > Metazoa > Chordata > Actinopteri > Siluriformes > Clariidae > Dinotopterus > Dinotopterus cunningtoni. The sequence continues at coordinate 873,915 of JAOTRS010000050.1, read as the reverse complement.
TCACTTCTGACAGTAGATCTTTGTTGTCCTAATCCTTGTCATGTGACTTCTTTCTCCCCGTCCAGAAGCTTTGCTGGAGCAGGCGATGATTGGACCGTCTCCGAACCCGCTCATCCTCTCCTACCTGAAGTACGCCATCAGTTCCCAGGTCGGTAAACGCCTCAGGTGCTTAAAAAAAAAAGTGCCAGCGATGAGGTGTAGGGAACATAAAAAGGGGCGGAGTTTGTTATGAAAGAAATATCTTTAATCACAGGGTTAAAAACAGGATTTAGGATTTTGTTTTTCATTGTAAAGCTAGATAAATATATAATAAAATAAAAACAAAATAAAACTTGATTATTTTCCTGTAGCACAAAAGTTCACCATTAAAGAAACAAATGGAAGACATCATTATAAAATGAGAGATATACAGTATTTTGCAAAAGTTTTAGGCACCTATTGTTTCCTAGTACAAACTTTACTGGAAATAGTTTTTTTATTTATTTATTTTAATGACTTTATAATTGAGTCAGTGAAAAAGCTATTTATTCCACCATCAAATTAAAACATGTGTTCAGAAAAAAAAGCAGTTAAAGTCCTCAGAAGACCTGTGTGTGGTTCAGCAGGATGCTGAATAAAACTTGGGAGCGAATTTCCTTCTAAAACAAATTGTACCCGACTGAAGCGTCCTCACAGCGTCCTCACAGCGTCCTCACCGCGTCCTCACAGCGTCCTCACACCAAATACTGACTTTGTGTCATCTATTACTGTTTACTATTAGCTTTATAGTTATTTTGTTTGTTTGTTTTGAAGACGTACTACTTCCTAAGACTTTTGCTCAGTACTCAGGCATCTGTGCCACGATGTGCTTTTAAACATATGAACCTTTACAGAATTATTTGTCGCAACCAGCAGGTGGCAATCATTGCCTTTTTAAAAAAAAAAAAAAAAACGAACGCTTGTTTTTGACCTGAAATAGCAATAAAAGATTGAGATATTTTCCTGCTTTTAAATGTTTACTTTTTTAACCTTTTTTTTCTATGCTAATAAAATACTTGTAAAAATACTTGTACTTGTTTTGTAACAATAATGCGTCTTTTTGGGATGTCGTACAGATATGAAGCACGTGGGATGGGTCATGTCAAAAAAAAAAAAAGGTTGATTGTGATTAAATAAAAAATTGAGTGTATATTTTTGGAAGTAGAGTAAACCAAAGGTCCAAAACAAAAAGTAGAATATTTAATAAAGTGAATATTGTTTCCATAATCAGTATGCTTTATTTTAATTGTTTTAATGCTTTTTTGTAGCATTAAAAAATTTTTATTGTAATATTTTTTGGCAGTGAAGTTCTATTTTTAGTTTGTATTCTATTTATATAATAATACATTTTATAAAAAGAGTTTATAAATAAAAAATGTTTACGAGTTGTTTACGCTCTCCTCCTGCAGATGGTGTCCTACTCCAGCGTGCTCAGTGCCGTCAGTAAGGTCAGAGTTTATTCTACACTTCTGTGTTTTAATTAGTTTACATGAAAAAGTATTATTTATACTTGTATTATAAATATTTTCAACATGTGCATGAGTATTCCTATAAATATTTTGTTTCAGTATATAAATACAAAGCAAATAAACTAAACTGTTATAGCACCACAGTTAGATTTAAAAATAATATATTAACATTTTAAAATTAAATTAATGAGGGATTAATCTGAAAGCTCACAAGAAAATGAAAACGATGTCTCGTTTTCATCCCCAGTTTGATGATTTCTCGCGAGAACTCTGCGTCAAGTCTCTCTTGGAGATCATGGACATGTTCTCTAACCGTCTCAGGTAAGAACGCAGGTCAAGCTGGACTTCGTGCATCGCCTCCTTTGTTTTTAATTTGAGGAAACCTTTCATTAATGTTAAATGCATAAAATTTAGAAACGTTAATTTCCTACAAGCCCTGATAAATAATTGTATTTGTGTGTGTGTTTTCCGCCGGTAGCTGCCACGGTAAAGCGGAGGAGTGTATTGCTCTGTGCCGGGCGCTGCTCGGGTCGGTCGTCTGGCTCCTTCAGGGCTGCGCTTGGTACTGCGAGAGGTTTAAAGAGCCTAGCGTCACACCGCCGAGCGACACCAGTCTCCGAGCTTGCCAGGAGCGCCTGGAGAACCTTCTGCAGCGGGCCAAGAATCGAGCCCTGATGCACATCGCCCGATTAGAGGAACAGGGTATGTGTTTATTCTAACTAGGAGAAAACTCGAGTCAGAAATGCATATAAACTTTAAAAATAAATAAAATGCTACATATAAATACCAGATTTTTTTGGACCTAGTAACAGTGCAGTAGATGCTAAGCTTCTTATTTTAATGCTAGCTGATACGGTTTCTGCAGCTTCCTGGAACAACATGGAGCAAGCGTTAATAAGACTGGCGGAGAATCTGGGCAGCGTGACCGATCAGACGTTGAAGAACAAGCTGGAGGAGTGTGTGATGCTGGTCAAGAGGTGAGAGTTTAAACCTAGCGTGTCGCGACTAAACCAGGTTCGCCAAACCCTGTGACTAAACGTCCCCGATGGATTCAGTGTTCCTCAGATGCTGAGCGTCCAGTGTGAGCCGCCAGTCCAGACCGCCTTCCCGTCGGTCCACGCTTTCATCATGCTGGAGGGGACCATGAACCTCACGGGGGAGATGCAGCCGCTGGTCGAGCAGCTCATGATGATCAAGAGGATACAGGTAGGACTCGACTTCATCACCCTCCATTTCTCAGGTTCTCAGACCTCATAGGTTTACCTACACCTGGATTTTTCCGTTCCAGCGTATTCCAGCACCGCTGTTCGTCCTGGAGATCTGGAAAGCTTGCTTCACCGGGCTCATCGAGTCTCCAGAAGGCACGGAGGAACTCAAGTGGACCGCCTTCACCTTTCTCAAGGTCTCTCTCTCACTCTCTTTTGCAACTTGCCTAGATATCAGATTCTGATGACGCGATATGGTTCTGATGATGCGATCTGGTCCTGCTGTTCACAGATTCCTCAGGTTCTGGTCAGGTTAAAGAAGTACCCTCAGGGCGAGAAGGTATGAGTGACACCTCGTTTTTTTCCCCCCAATTCTCCAGTCAACGCTTGGCAGCAGCCTACTTTAGGAAAGACACATTTTTTTAACTAGCAGTCCGTAGATGCAGGAACTGTTTCCCGTACGCCTTGAGACGGTCAGAGGCAAAGCTTTGCAGAACAGCTCTCTTAATTTGGCATGTTAAAATATTATTATAAATAAATAGAAGGTGACGTTGAAGTTAAGAGATTGATTTGGACTGTACAATACATACAAATTCACACAATAAATAAGGAGAATATTCATAAAAAAACACAGCGTGAACTGGAAAAATGTTTATTAATTAATTAATCTATTTGTTTAGTTGTTTATTTATTTAAAAGGCTCCACTGAAGCAAAGATAGTCAAAAACCCTAATATATATTTATTTCTCATTAGATTTAATGCTGTCCCTGTCCTTGCTGACGTTATAGCAGCCCAAAACAGTGGTTCTCTCAGGGCTGTCCTTTCTTTTCTTTTTCCCTTCTCTTAACTCTAACTGATCCGAAGCACTGACACTGGAGACTCCTTCCATAACGTCCCAGAAAACATCACCGTAATATGTAATATATGTCAATGATTTGTTCTGATTGTTATGGAAACCTTATGTGTTGTTTCATAAATCACGATGCTAAGGGAGATTTCGATGGTGAAATTGCATGATGTTGTACGCACGCACACACCTACGTGCGCACATGACCATCTGAGTTTGTGTGTAATCTCTCAGGACTTCACTGAGGAAGTGAACATGGCGTTTGAGTTTCTCTTGAAGCTCACACCACTGCTGGACAAAGCTGACCAGAGATGCAAGTAGGAGAAAATTACCGCCGTTGAAACCTGTAACGCTTTTTCATGTTGGTTTCAAGATGTGTTTCAGCATCTCGTAATGTGTGTGTGTGTGTGTGTGTGTGTAGCTGCGACTGCTTGAGTCTGCTGCTCCAGGAGTGCCATAAACTCTCCTTGCTGTCCGAATCCAACATGGCCGGCCTCACCGCTAAACGGTTTGTGGCAGCACCAGCTTATCACTCAATACTTTCTCTCTCTGTATATTTTTCCTCCAACTCTTTTTTTTTTTTTTTTCACTCCTATATTAAAACCGTCCAATTATTCCGACATTTTTTTCCAGGGCTGATGACAGGGAATACGCACCGAAGCTGAAAACGGCTGAGAACGCAAACATCCAGCCGAACCCGGGCCTCATCCTCCGCGCCGAGCCGACTGTCACCAACATACTGAAGGTCTTTGAGTCTGTAGCGCGATCTTATCCAGAACCGCACGTTCAGTGTTTAGCATCTCAAATCTGCACATAAGAAACTCACACTGGACGCTCAGCATCTGAGGAACACTGTTAAGCAACATGAACTTAGAACTTGGACAGATCTTTGTATTGTGTGATAAATTTATTTAGATAATTAATGAATGATGAAGCAATTGGGTATAATTTCAGTGTTGTTGAGACTAATTGAGCGGATTATAACATCGGAGACAGAAATGTCAGTCAGAACTAAAGACTGGCTGGAATTAAAAAATTCAGGAAATCCAAAAAAAAAAAAACTGATTTGTTACAATTCAGTACCGGGCACTAAATGGTTGAAATTGAAACACCATTTGGTTAGAGTTCAGTAACAAAGGCTTAACTATTAGAATTAGGTATCAAGGACTCATTATTTAGTGTTCAGTACAAAAACATTATTGGTTTAAGTTCAATAATGATGGTTAAAATTCAGTGCCAAATACTGATTGATGAGAATTCAGTACTTAAGACTCCTCAGTTAAAGTTCAGTACTGAATACTGATGAGAAATCAATCAGAACTAAAACCTGTTTGGGGAAAAAAAAAAAAAAAATCAGGGACCAAAATTGAACCCAAGTATGATTTGTTACAAATCAGTACAGGACACTGAAGGGTTAAACTGACTCCTGATTAATCCTGATTCAGTCGGACTTCAGTACTATAAACTGTGTTGTAGTGCTGCGAGCTTTTATTATGGTGGAAAAGGAAAGGGGAGCAGATCGTCTGATCGAGTGGATCATTTGTGTCATGTTTGTTTTATGAAATATTTTCTCCTTTCCATCAGTGGGTGCTAATAATTCTAGATTCAGCTCGAAACACTTGAGAAACACTAATCCTGTTCTGCATTAAGACAAAGCAGAGAGAAGTCACATCGTTCTGTATTTTTTTGCTCTGTGTGTGTGTGTGTGTGTGTGTAGACTGTAGATGCTGATCATTCCAAGTCCCCCGAGGGATTGCTGGGAGTTTTGGGTCACATGCTCTCAGGAAAGAGTTTGGACTTATTGCTGGCTGCCGCCGCGGCCACAGGGAAACTCAAATCCTTCGCTCGCAAGTTCATCAAGTGAGATCAGAACTTTAGTACTTGAGTACTTGAGTACTTTAGTCAGTTACTCTGGATATCATTCAGTACATTGGTCTAAAATGTGGCACCAGATTGAAACTTTGTTCCTGACTGGAATACTGATAATCCAGTACTGGAATTTGATTGTCATTCTACACAAGATCAATAAGTCCTTGAAATTAATTGATTACGATTCAGTACTGGAATTAATTAATTGATTATAATATAGCATGAAGTACTGAATGATTGATTGCAATTAAGTACTAAAAGACAGATAACTAGGTTAAAATTAGATTAGATCATAAATATGACATCGGATCCATATTAATCTGCTGTTATTTATTTATTTATTTATTTATTTATTTATTTATTTATTTTCCTCTCTACAGGTTAAACGAGTTTCCGAAGCACATCAGCGGTGAAGGATGTGAGTGCTCGCCGAGGCTCTCTCTCTCTCTCGCTCTCTCTCTCTCTCTCTCTCTCTCTCTCTTCTCCTCATAAAAGTGAATCGTCACCGTCGTGTGTGTGTGTGTCATCTGCATGTGCTTTTCTCCTTTCAGCTAAATCCGCTTCAGTGCGAGCGCTGCTTTTTGACATCTCCTTCCTCATGCTGTGTCATGTGGTCCAGACATATGGCTCTGAGGTCAGTGTACACACACACACACACACACACACACACAATCCCATGATGCACATACCTATTAGTATTAGTCTGAGCCTGCTGAATTCTCACGTGCTTGTGGCCAGGTTGTGGGTGAAAAAAAAATCCATCAGCAGAAAAAAAATATTCCACTCAAAATAAACCTTTTGGTCAAGTAGTGACCTCATGTATTTGGAAGAATGTGTCCGAAGGAAAGGAAAAAAAACAACAACAAACAAACACTTGGTATACTGATTGTTACATTGAATTGCGATTGATTTAGAACTCAGTACTGAAAATAAATGGTTTAGAATGTAGTACTGAAGAGCGCTTGATTGGAGTTGATTAGTTACAATTAACTGCTTGCCGCTCAGTAGTGAGGAGATTAAACGGCTTACTTGCAATGGTGTGTGTGTGTGTGTGTGTGTGTGTGTGTGTGTGTGTGTGTGTGTTGTGCTTTCATGAGCGAGAGTGGCTAGTGAGTGTTCATAACTGCTAAAAAGTAAATGAGAGCAGGAACTAACTTTTTCTAGATAAAAAGTTCCAATACATTAAATGTGACAGCGAACAGATAAAAAGTACAGTATCATTCTTTATAAAAAATCAAAACAATAAAAACTGTAACAGTGATCTTGTTTTATCAGACCAACAGCACAACACACAAGCACACACACACACACACACACACACACACACAGAGTTTCTAACGCTGCCTCTCCGTTGCTGCTGTCCCCACAGACGGAAATAATTTTCCACAAACTATGCACTACACAAAAAGAAGCGGTTTTAAGGAAGAATTTAAGGAAGTGCGAAATCCACTTCCGTTAAAGCGGTGTCTCCTTCAGCGAATAAACTCGGATTGTGAATCTGACCATACGGCAGTTTTAAACGTGGAGTGATGTGATGACATTGACGTTGAACCTTGTACTTGCTTAAGAAAAGAAGGGAAAGTGAAGACGAGTCAGGCAGAAAGTGAAATTTTAGAGGAAAGATCTTTGAACTGATCTAAAGAAGAGATTCTTTAGATGACTAGCTGTTTGAACTTTTTCTCACCTCCCCTTTGAAATAACACATCTAATCTTTACACCATCTGAACAGATAACATCATGTAGAAACCTTTCATTCTGCGTTTGTGTTTTTTCCCCCCTCCATAATCAGCACCTCGGTTGTTTTGATGCTGGATAAATCAGTGCGTAGATAGATGGCAGGGTTTTTTTTTTTTTCTTTCTACAGTGCCTTCAAGTAAATTTCGGTATCGTGCGCAGCAATGTTTAATTAAATTTGTCAATTTATTGAATTGTCCTTATTGAGGAATGTTTCAAATTACCTTCAAATACTCACAAGATAAAATTACAAAGTTATTATTTTAAAAAAAATCTTAATTTTAAAGTAATTATACTCCTTCTCAAAACGCACTTAAAACTATTTTTGAAAAAAGCAACTTGAGGGAGAAAAATTTTTTTATTATTATTATTATATACTTTTTTTTGCATCAGGAACATGTAGTCACTCAAATGATATTTTTGTGCATGATTGTTTATGGTTGAGTCTTTTTTCCTCTTAGTGTTGCATGTTGATTTCTCGATCATGTTTAGTCTGCGTCATTTTTGTCACCATTCCCTTGTTTATTGTTTAGTCTGCGTCATTTTTGTCACTTTCCCTTTCACCATTTATTGTTTAGTTTAGCACAAGAACAAAGGACTTCCACACTTTATAGCGTGCTGCGATATTAGATCGCTTCTGAACAGTCAAGCGGTCGGCCATCTTTGTTTACTTTGCTTCTCGTGGTACAGGGTTGCCCCTGCACTGTCGACGCGGGAAATATGAAATCCGGGTTACTGTCGTCTATTTAAATTGTCCTTTTTTATCATGACTCCAACGATACTATAGGTTCTATAGCTATTAAATATGGCCTAGTTAGTTTTCACCCATCCTGTAACCGCAGGGATTTACTGTAACTAATTACGATATTGGTTTTGGTTTAGTTTTAATCCCTCGTTCTTCTTCAGGTCATCCTGTCCGAGCCGAGTCAATCGGGTGAGACGCCGTTTTTCGAGACCTGGTTGCAGATGTGCATGCCGGAGGAAGGAAAGATCCTAAACCCAGACCACCCCTGCTTCAGGCCCGAACCGGGCAAAGTGGAAAACCTGGTAGCGTTACTCAACACGTCCTCAGAGATGAAGCTGGTGTAAGTTCAGGCTCCTGGGAAAATAAAGCGAAAAAATCAGAAAATTAATACTTTAAAAAAAATTTTTTTTTTACGTTAATGTATGTATTTATTTTTTTTTATTACAGGTTTATAGTTCTAGTGTAGCGATGTGTTCTGACCGTGATGTCTTAGACATACAGATTTTTATCGTACAGATGTGAAGTTGAAGATGCGCTCAGTTTTAGGTGGCACAGTGGTTAGCACTGTGGTCTCGCACTTTCAGGATCGAGAGTTAGATTCTCTCCCCAGGTCTGCATGTGTGTGTCTGTGTGTTTTCCTCATGATTGGTGGGTTTACTCCGGGTAGTCTGGTTTCCTCCCAGAGTCCAAAGACATAAAGATTAGGCTGATTGTTTTTTCCAAATTGCCCGTAATGCGTGAGTTAGTGTGTCTGTGTATGTGTGCTTGTGCCCTGCCATGGATTGTCACCCCGCCTCGTGCCCCGAGTCCCCATGGACGGGCCCCAGGCCCCCTGCGCCCCTGTACAGGAAATGTTTGCATTATTTTCAGTTTCTTTTTAAACTTCTAGAAAAGGTTAAACTGTTGAGGTTAGAAATGCTTAACAACATGTATTTCTGTTTGCGCATTGCAATACTTGTTGAATAATTTTTTTCTTTCAAGAAAAATAGTGTTAGAATTATTATGAATAACGTGGAATGGAAGCAAATGTCAGCTAATGCTGCATGCTGATGGCTCAGTTGTCAAAATTGCTGGTGTTTAGTTTTGTTTTGTCTCGTATTAATTTTGCATCATCCTCTGACTGTAAGCGTTTCGTCTTCTTTGAAATGACAGAGCGTATGTTACATGACTCAGCAGTGTTTCACAGTTGCAGCTTTCAGGAGGTTTGCTTGGTGACAAGGTGGGGGGAAGTAAGATATTTGGTAGCAACTGCTTCGGCATGCATGTGTGGGTTTGGTCACAGATTAGAGAATCTCAAACCACATTTTATGCACCTTGAATTCTCAGCACAACCCCCGTTTTCTTATTTTAGACTAGACTTGAAAACAACAAATCCAGACCACACATCAACACATGGTTTAACAGACGAGTTGTTTTAGTGTTATAGTTGATCAGTGTATGTCTCGCACTTAAATTGTTGGAAAATATCAACCGCAGGTCATCGTCTACTGAGGCAATGTAACGAATGATTGAAGATAGACTGATGCATCTTTTTCTTTATTGTTTGGTCAATTTTGTTACTTCGTCATTTATTATTTTCTCTGGGTCATTTTTTTTTTTTTTACTTTTTGCTCATTTATTGTTTAGTCTGGGTCATTTTTGTTACTTTTGTCTCATTTATTGTTTAGTCTCGGTCACTTTTGTTACTTTTGCCTTGTTTATTGTTTACTCTGGGTCATTTTTGTTACTTTTCCCTCATTTATTGTTTAGTCTGGGTAATTTTTGTTATTTGTGCCTCGTTTAGTGTTTTGT
>JAOTRS010000050.1:834071-847036 GCA_028565755.1 Dinotopterus cunningtoni | reverse complement strand
ACACACACACACACACACACACACACACACACACACACACACACACACACACACACACACACACACACACAGCCGTCTCCGGATAATAATCAGTGTTATGAAAGTCTTTAGTCATTTCCTTTATGACTTCACTTTCCGATTGCTTCTAGTTTATGAGAAGGGAAGGAATTAGTGCACCCGGAGGCCAGGCCCTGTACACCATTACAGCTCATCACACTTTGATTTATTTGCATATTATATTCTATAAAATACACAGTGACCAAATGGAAATCACTTTAATTTGGGAATTAAAATGTCTCTTTATGTGCACTCTACCTGTGATGAGATATCCTGGACCCTGTATGAGTGAAAAGTTGTCATTACTGCATGTGAAACAATGGGATGGAAACAAGTCTGTTGTGTCTAACTGCGCAGAAGGAACAGGTCTGAATGTGGGGACATTTAGATGTCAATGATGAAGGAAATTAAAGTTACAACGGAAGATTATCAGTGACGTATTTGGTCAAACGTTGTAATACTGTACCACTGTTACGTTCTGGGTTCTGACCAGTCAGGAGATGTTAGGATTAGGTTCCTAAAACAGCAGCACTGACACATTCTCGTTTCCATAGTAACGACTCACTGACTTGCTTAACTGACATTCTCCATAATCTAAGCCTAATAATAAACTGATTGAATGCTTGATGTGGTCTTGTTTTTGTAAAGGTACTGGGAACTCTGGGTTTCTGATCAGAAGGTCGGGGGTTCAAGCCTCAGCGCTGCCAATCTGCTCCATGGGGCGCTGTATCATGGCTGACCATGTGTATGCGTGAGAAAAATGTGTCTAGATAATAATGAGATGAATGAATGAATGACAAATGTAATGTCTCTGATGAGCAAGCCAGGGGTGAAGGCACCAGTGGCAAGGAAAAACTCCCTGAGATGGCAATAGGAAGAAACCTTGAGAGGAACCGGACTTATTCTTCTTCTTTTCAAAGGGGACATTTATTTAACTTTAACTGACGTCAGGACTGAGGGTTTTGTGGCTTGTGGTGGATTAAGTAAGAAGAAGTGAACCTGACGATGGAGCGATTGTTCGTGGTTGTTATAATGTAAGTAATAATTTTGTTTGCTCAAATTTTCCAGATTTTTCCATGTAACTGGCGTAAAAGCGTTTGTAGAAATAGTTAACAGGTTAAAGTGATAAAGTGATCAACATCTGGCACTTAACTGTTCATAACTTCCCTTCTACTCAACATTTAAATAAAATTTATGCCGTAAGGTTCAGTTTTCATTGGTGTACCCACCAATTATTTTGGAGTAAGACCTGATAAATCGCACTACTGTGTGTGTGTGTGTATTGATAATTTTGCTGGCTTGTAGGTGCATTATGGTGGTTTCTGTGTCTACCACAGTAATCTATCGCATTGATTGGCTCTGTTGAGTGATGCGTATAGCCACGCCCACCTCTAGTGGGAAAAAAAGCGCTGTATATGTCTAAAAAAAGCACTAGATGCTGTGATGTAATCTGGCACATAACTGCTCATAACTTCACTTCTACTCAACATTTTGATTTCATTTATGCTGCCGGTTTAACTTCACGCAAATACAGAAGGACTGGCAAAGTTAAATTAAATTCTGTCCAGCCAGTTTTCTGTGATGCTGTGACAAAATCTGGCGGGACAGACATACAGACATACAGACAGACATTCACAAATACATACGAACATATGAACTGGTTTCGGGAGCTTCAATGTATGAAACGTAAAGATATCATTGAAGGAGTGATTTCTGACTAATGTGCAGACGAAACCTTTCTTTTATTTATGTAGATATAAAAGGATGTTGTTCATTAATAAATTAAGTAACCATATGCCAATTTCCCTTGATACTGCCTAAATATAAAAGTTAAAGCTGCATGTCTATTTAATTAGTGGATAATTAGTAAGTCAGTAAGCTTGTAAGAGGATTAGAGCCTCTTGCTTTTCTTTTGTAACAGTTGGATGTATTGTACCGCTTCACCATAATTTGGTCCTGTCTAAGAATAGCCTCTTCACCCAGATACGACCCAATTCATATTCAGGACGAAGCAAAGAGCGCTAATCATCGCCTTACTTTACCATTCTGAATCATATTCAACATTTATTCCTCCCCCCACTTACGACCTTTACAATCTCTAATTGATGCCACCCAAGCACTTCACTTCTCCACCACCACCCAGTCTGGTGTGTTCTATTTTCAGCTCTGCAACTAGACTAGGTCATGCTTCTTCCTTTATTTTTCCCCTCGGCTCCTCGAGTTTCCAGTTCCCACAGGAATGACCTCTGTCAAGGAAGGAATCTCCCAGACAGGGAGACCCAGAGGGACAGAGATGCTTGGTCTTGGGTGACTGGATCTAGGTCTGTAGTGCTTGAAGGCTGACAGCCAAAGGGAGAGTTGTTTTGCTTTTCTTTTCTTTTTTTTTTTTTTTAAACCAATCTAATAATTTGCAAAGCTTATGTCCCTCACATAGAGTCCTGTCCTGAAAAAATATAGCGTAGTTATATAGGGCAGTTTATCATAGCATTATTATCATTTACCGCGTTATATACACACTATAATAATTTTGTTATTTGTGTGTATACAACAAATAACACTTCTTATCCATTATGTTATGTTTAATGTTGAAAATCGAGTATAGTTTTGTCATTTACGGCATTAGGTGGCACAGTGGCTCAGTGGTTAGCACTGTCGCCGTGCACCTCCAGGGTCTGAGTTCAATTCTGTTATGAGCCAAATGAGGATGGGTTCCCTGTTTAGTCTGGTTCCTCTCAAGGTTTCTTCCTATTTCCATCTCAGGGAGTTTTTCATTGCCACAGACGCTGTCGCCCTTTACTTGCTCATCAGGGACAATCAGATCACTATGATCTACAGTATACACTATTTTTCCTTTCTCCTACACATTTCCATAATCTTCTTCTTATAATTTTGTGAAGCTGATTTAAGACAATGACTATTGTTTAAAGCGATATATAACTAAAATTTAATTGAATTTAATTGAAGTTCCCGCCTCAGGGTCATGATCCCCCCATGCTTGGTGAGTTTTCTCTCACAGTCCAAAGATATGCAGATTAGGCTAATTGGCATGTGTGAATGTTGATCAATACAATGGTCTCTCGTTGGACTCCAGAGGTTCCTAGATGGATGAATGGATTTATAGCATTATGAAAATATCTTTAAAAACTTCTACAGAAATATTTCCAGACTTTCTTTGTGTAGACAGAGTGCTATGAATCGTCCAAGCAGATGTGGGAGTTTGGTGTCTCCCATTTTATCTGGGCTTGGGACCGGCATGCATCCAGTGGCTGGGGTTTTGGGCACTGAGTGAGGATGGATCCAGTGGATCCAGGCCTTCCACATGGCATGCGAGAAACCTACTAATGAGCCTCAACGCATTTGCTCACGTTGTCTGGTTTAAAACACGTCATACTGGTGCAAGCGCTCATTCATTTTAAACGACGGATGCAATTTTAGCAAAAATACGCTTGCGGTTTTGCTCTGGAGGACGTCGAGCAGTCAGTCGGCTGTATTTGTTAAGGTTGAGAAGAAGGAAGAAAGCCAGACGCCTCGCTTTAGCTGTTTCAGAAGCTGTTGCTAGTGCTGCTATGGAATCGCCGCATTGTGTGCAGAGGCAAAAGGTCTCATTCAAGTCACATGACTATGTATCAGATATGCTTTATATCCGATCTTGGACCACATACGAAGGTGAGTCAGATCCGATATGAAGAACAGCCTAAAAAAATCAGATCTACTGTATATGACAGAAATCGAGTCACTTCAGGTTGGTCATGTGATCGAGAGACCCTCTCAAATTAAGGGGCTTAATAAACCTTTATAAACAGCAGCCAGAGTGAATTTAGACATAGAGAGCCACACAGAACTGTATCCAGGGTTATGCAAGCAGAGCCATGCACACCTCACGTGCTGTTCCACCTCATATATGGTTTTATTCACACCTGCTTCCAGGGTATCAAGCACATGCACTGATTACCTAACACACACCGCTCAATAATCCCATGTCTCAGGTTGTTGCTCTTTTCACAAAGAAGGCCATTTAAACGTGAAATGTAAATTCATAGAAATGTGTCTGCTTTAAAACTAATGGGATTTTTTCCTCTCTCTGTCACACCTTTATTCCCGGCAGCAACTTGGCACTGGATGATGTTTGCTGTGTCTATGTTTGTACCGAGTTAACAAGTCTCCTGAATGCCTTTCGCAGCTTTATGTTCAACCTGTGGTGTGTGAGTGTGAAAATCGCCAGCACAGGTGGAGTTTCCTCAGCAGGAAATCTTTCACTGGGAAAATAGAACCGTTCTCAGCAAACTATTTCCTTTTTCAGCTAACAGAATCTTTAATGATAGAACATAAGTACATTTTTCTCTTTATAATTTTTACCATATATTTTTTAATATATATAATATATAAGAACAGTGCAAAATATAATTCTTGTGATTCTGGAACTACAGCTGTGTTACTGATTGAGACCTTGTATTAAAAAAAAAAGGAAAAGAAAAGAATAATTCCAACGTTTTAGAGCACAGTGTCAAAAGTCAGAACAGTTCCTTACATCATTTCTTCTTTCTGTATAATCAAATCATCCAATACGGCTTGCCTCTTAATTTTATTTTCATCCTTAAGCCTCTTCAGCCAAATGTATGCGCACCAGCCTGGTGAGATTAGCACATTTCATCGGTGGCGTTTCTCAGCAAGTCTATTTCAGTCATGGTTTTTGGATTAGCCTTAAAGCTGCACCTCTCAAACCTGCGAAGGCTTTTGGAGTCCTGAGAAAAAAAGATTTAGGTCAGCCATAACAAACATGTAAATAAAAATATCCTTCAGTATTTAGACTACATTTTCAGCATACAAATGAAATGAACCGTACCGAACTGCCGCCAGCTGAGTCGCACGTACGTACGACCAGGCGAAGTGAGTTCGCATATTCTTTGTGGTTTTTTTTCTTGCAAGATTTAGTGAAGACACAGCACCATGAGTCCCAAGAATGTTATCAAGGACGCTAGCAAAAAGAAAACGGGCTCGCTTTCAGTTTGGTTTTTAAAGCAGAGAGGTTTCGTACAGTAAATTAAGCTTAAGTGAGGTTTAATGTCTCTTTATTTCATATGTTACTTCATTTACATGTCTTTTCTAAATGTTTTGATTGTCTTTATATACAAAAATATGATTGTAGTGTTGGAAATTTGTAATATTGGTTTATCTGCATTTACATTATTTCACCTTAAGAACTCGCCTCCGGAACGGATTAAATTCGTATGCCGAGGTACCTCTCTAAATCCTGCAGTATACAAAGCAAGTTTATGTCGTGAAGGTTTTGTCAGTGGCGGCAGTTTGCCACCCTGGTCCTCTAACTCCAACAATGACTCTGGAGAGAGAAAAAAAAAAAATGGCCTAATGAAATTTTGAAGGTGGTGGAAATCTGTTTGGGTTTTGCCAGATAACCAGTTCTGTGGATGTTTTGGTTCTGGGCCAAACAGAACGAATTACAAATTAATATTTTTAGTTTGCTTGCATTTTATTGACTATCGGAGTCTGCAGAGTGTTTTATTTGGAAAAATTATCACCTCATCTTCCTTTCACTTCCATCTGTACTGTACATCTTTAACACACGTTTCTCTGTATCAGTTTTGATACCTGATAAAATTAAGCTAATGTCACAAACTAACTTCAGCTAATATAAGTAAAAAAAAAAAAAAACGTCCCTGGAAAATACATGATGAGACAGCAGAGGGGACTCTGAGACTACCAACAAAGAAAAGCTGCATTTTAAAAGAAGGAACAGAGAGTCCTACCTAGATTACTGGTTTATTGTAATAGTTGATCCACACACTCCAAGCTTACTCTGTATAATAGACGCGGCCTTAAAAGTGTGTTTAAGACAACGTCAACTCTGCCAACGTTCTGGATTTAAGTCAAAGCGGAATATTCTGATATCAGCACAAAAGCACTGAAAATCCTGCTTCCGTTTCCAACAAAACTATCTTTGTGAAACGGGCTTATCTGCTACAAAAGTTAAATTCCGGAGCAGACTGGACATAAGGAATACACTTCGGGTGTCATCGTCCCCCATCAGTCCTGGATAGGACCGTCTCGTTGCAGGGAAACAAGCTCACGGCTCACACTGACTCCTTATGCGTTATGGTACGTTGGAATTATTTATTTGATTTATTTATTTGATTTATTTATATTTATTAAATGTATTTATTATCCACTCTGTTATGCTTGGTGACAAGTGTGTGATGGCCAGTCTGTAGAAAACTGTCTTACATAAAACTGTTGCAAGGTTGGAGACGGCTGTTCTACGAGGCTTTGGCGCAGCTAGCATGATTTCTGTCACACAATATAGTACAGTATAGTTAAGTCTAGTTTTATAGGTAATTATAGTTTGGAACCTTTTTTTTTTCATGAGGTACGATCTTATATCATATACTGTATCTGATTTGGCCAAATATGTCGAACAAAAAATACTGACAACACAACACATTTTGCACAAGACTTAAAAATCTAAACACAGCTATATCTAACAATATCAGCATCATTCGACTAGCATGAGAGGATCGTGATGGTACAATTGGATCAAGATTTACTTGCACGAGTGTGACATGGGCAACTCTACGGACTGGATCGCATTTTTCTTGCGTGACAGCGGTTATAGCGAGGACAGTATTAAGTTCAGTACTGCTGTCTGATTTACCCACAACGCTTCGTAATCAAATTCATTTTTGAATTCATGCTTTTGAAATTCAGCGTATTTGAATGTAAATAGAGTTGATTATTTCATCCATTGAAAGTCATGGGATATATTTTTTTAGCATCACAGGGGACAAAAGATGAGACATTGTTTACTGCAAGAAGTGATAAAATGATAAATTAACTATCTTCAAACCATGAGTGTGTTTTTATTACAATCGTCGGTGTGTTAAATATTTATTATGCATAATAAAATCCATTGACTCTAATTCAGTATCTCATGGCTTCCCATTGTTTCCATGAGGGCCTAATATAAAAATATAAATTAGAATACTCAGTACTGGATCAATAGTTATATTAATGAAAATTACATAATTGTAATTAAAATAATTTAAATATTCTTAATAATTTTAACTAGGCAAAAATGAACACAAAATTATGGTGATTAACATGATAATTGCAAATAGCACTATTCATGCAGCAATATACCCCCAATGTAGAATCTTATTAGATGTAGAATCATATTAGATTTATTTCTATGCTTGCCATCTTCTTATTTATAACACACACACACGTATCAATTTTTCGCTTATAAGCTGTCTAGTGTAATACTACTAAAAAAAAAAAGAAAATCAGGCAACGCTTAAAGAACCTGAGCTACAGGTGATGCAGGCGTTTGTATTCATTAGTAATAAACCTAAACCTGAATATGAAGACACACACACGCACACACAACATATGTAAGTAGTAGAAAACCCTTGCAGTTTCTGCAGGAACAAGTGTATGGAGTTATTATTGTTGACGTGCATGAACATATGAATTTCATAAAATTATTTTTTACTATGGAATCTCAATCAGTGAGAGGACTGTGCAGCAGAACTCATGGCACCCTAGCAAATAATCAGAGCCTACATTAACTGGCATCTCGAGTTGTTTGTTCATGTTCAGGGAACAACTTATCCTGGTCAGGTTGGATGTAGCTCTGGAGTCTATTCTGGGAACACTGGGCATAGTACATTACAAGACAGCATGAACACACACACATACATACACACACTTACTCATGCATTTGACAAGAATGAATGCAGTTTATCATAGCAAATTCACTTGTAGGTATGTTTTTAAGAATTAGGAGGAAACCAGAGAATCTGACTGTAACCCAAGATCAGGTTTGGATATTAGAGCTGTGAGGCATTCGAGATGAGATCCAGGGTTCGGATATAAACATACAGTGTTAGTGTTTGGTTTTAATTATTTAAATTAATACCAGGAAAAATACCCAAATATTTAGAACAAGGAAATTCCAGGACCATGACTGTGAACAATAAAATCAAATACTGCATTTAATGTGGTCGATGTAATGTATATTTTGTCATTAAATGTTAAAAAAATACAGTGTTTTGCCCTTGTGGTAATTTCCCCTGAAAGAATCGGAAAGTGCCGGACCAGCTGGTGACCGAAACGTTCACATCAGAGCTGACTGAAGCTGACGTTTACTAACAATTTATTTGGAATCTTATGCGTGGCTCTGTTATATAAAACCGAAAGCAGTCTGGAGGGCTAAACATCGTAATGGAAGAGAGTGCTTTCTTTATGCTACATGCTCCTGCAAATAAATGGGAATCCTTTCTAAAAATAACTAGAGTAATGCAAAGGAAAGTAAAAACTTGTCCTTCTCCAAGAGCAGATAAACCACTCAGCCAGTGCAGACTTGGAGCCCGGCCGGTCCTGGATCAATTATTTATCTGGATAAGATTAGATGACCCCTGCGATTCTTTTGCTATGCTGGCATGTAGGCTCCCCGAGGACGGTTGGTTTTTGCCTTGAAATGGAAGTCTTGCGGCAGGAAGTTTCCGGCCTGCTAAGTCACCGTATTTGTTTCTAAAGGCTGGTTAATACTTTGATGTTCCACCACTTTGATGTTTGCTGCAGTCCACCAAGCTTGTTAATTCCATACATGATAATCCAGTTCCTGGTTCCCCTACCTGGTTAGACTCTGAGCGTGCCTGTTGGCTTTTGCTTGCCTGAGAACCTTCTCCCTTTAGCAATGGTCTGCTGTCAAACCACAGTGCTAATGGTGGAAGACTCCTCAGACTTACCCTGCCTGCTGGGCAGAGACTTGAGATACTCCAGGTGGCGCCTGGCATCTTCTTGGTTATGCCGCACGTAGTAGACCAGGTAGGAGATGACCATGGTGAACCATGCAAACATGGTCACCAGCATGGCCACGTCTGTGGTCTTTTTAAGCACCACGCATAGGTCCAAGTCTTTGGCCAGCAGAAAGGGCACACCTTGGGCACCCGAATCCTCAGGCTCTGATGTTTGGCAAACAATGCCGGTGAGAGACACAGGCTCCAGATCTAGACGTGGAAGTGCCATCTGTAGCCGGCAGTCACAGTGCCAGGGATTACCAGTCAGATTGGATCGAGCCCTCACCCCTTCGAAAGCCTCGGGGTCCAGTGTTGCCAGCTGGTTGGAGGACAGATCCAGGAATAGCAACGATGCAGCCAGGCCCCGGAAAGCTCCAGGCTCAAGCAGTGCCAGATCATTGTGGGACAGATCGAGTTCAGCCAGCAGAGGAAGATCTTGAAAGGCATTGGCAGGAACACGGGTAAGCAGGTTGTAGTCGAAATAGAGGCGCCGCGTGTCATTGGGGATGTCCCGTGGGATCTCGGTAAGGCGCAGGTTGCTGCAGCGCATGGTCTTGCCCCCAGACAGACCCTCGCTCTCGGAGCAATAGCAACGCTTTGAACAGGAGGTGGCTGCATGGTGGAAGCAGAGCGTCATCAAGACCAAGCTGTGGAGCAGCAAGCACATGACCATGGAGTGCCGGAGTAGCCAACAGGACGGCAGCGACATGGTGAAATGGGGGCATACTCCCTTCAGAGAACTTTCCGTGGGTCAGGAGGAGGTGTCACAGTCACGTCTGGCAAAAAGA
Source organism: Dinotopterus cunningtoni (assembly GCA_028565755.1). NCBI lineage: Eukaryota > Metazoa > Chordata > Actinopteri > Siluriformes > Clariidae > Dinotopterus > Dinotopterus cunningtoni. The sequence goes on along the minus strand of JAOTRS010000050.1, from coordinate 837,378 downwards.
AAAGAACATTACAAGTTAAACAGGAATGCTGTGGTCCAAAATAACCTTATTATTATTATTATTTTTTTTTTTTTGTTAGCCATATGGTCTTACCACCTTGATATACTATAAAATCTGACCACTGTCCATTTTTTTTAAGCTGGCTGTATTAGTTCTGGTAGCCAGTTATTTCACACTTACATCTCATTGCGTGTGTGTGTGTGTGTGTGTGTGTGCATAACCTACTTTGATTGCCCTCTTATTAACACAGAATAAATTGCATCTCTTATACCTACCACACACACACACACACACACACACACACACAAACACACGTGCAGAATAACAAGCTGCCGGTTGATGGCTGAAAGCTCCTGCAAGCCGGAGTGTGTTATTTCATGCACAGATGGAGGGTAGCTTCTCTAATTGCTGTAGGCACGGGGACTCTCTCTCTCTCTCTCTCTCTCTCTCTCACACACACACACACACACACACACACACACACACACACACATACACACACACATACACTTTTTCTTGCTTTAGTGTGGTATTGAGCAACAAAATTATGAAGGTGGCTTTATATATATTTATACGTTATACTGTATATTCATACATTAAATGCATTCATAAACCTCTGCTTTTAGCCAAAGGGCTTGAATAAATCCATTTCCTCTGTGAACACTGGTTGATTGAAATCCCTGCTGCGCTGTCCTAATTCATACCTCCAGCGCAGGCACTCGTACAATCCAGGTTTGACAACGAGTAGCAGGAGGGTGTGAAAAACATGCCTTGCTTGGCACTTTGATGAACAAACTAAAAGCATTATTCAAAGCTTTCCTTTTTTTTTTTAACCTAAGGTAATTTTAACAATTATTGTCTAGACTACTGTGTCTGGAATGCCAAATAAGTTAAATACTAGAGATTTCAGTCTGACCTCTACTGTTGATTTCTTTACCATGTTTTTTTAAGACTACATGTTAAAATCAGAAAGTACAGCAGTCAAAGTCATGACCGTAAGTCTGACCTGCAATTTGAGCCACGGTTGCCATTTTGGCCATCCTATCCCACAGGCACTGAGGACTGTAATCCGCAATCGTTTCACGCAAGACATGGCTCGCTTTGTCTTCAGTGCAAGTATATGTGGGGGGGGACTGTTCGGCTTGTTCTATATTTCATACTTTTTTATGTTTAGTCCTGTCATGAAAGGACCATCACCTTCTATCTTAACTCATTAATATTTATAAGATGTACATCCTAAAAACTACAATGAAAATGAAAAAAAAAAACAAAAAAACTACAAAGTATGAACTCCTCCTTTTTCATGATGGGAAACTTAAAGCTATAGCTATATGCATAAAGTTGCAAAAAAGCAGACACTGGGTTAAAGGGCACAGACACTGGGTTAAAGGGCACTTTAACTATTAATTAAAATGCACTTTGTAGTCATTTTAGATATTAATATATGGGTCTCTAGTGTGCAGATATTTTGTCCTTTTGCATTTTTGTACCATCTGAAGCTTAAACAAGCTGATTAGATTTGTCTCTACTGTGACCTCATAGAAGAAGAGCCCCTCCCCCTGGCTCAGCTCTGCTGTTCTCTGATAGTGTGGCTCATTTACACGAGTGAGCCCGAGGAAAAAAAAATCATAAATCTGTGGAATATTTCATAATTTGGTGGAGCTCTGAGATCTGTGTTGACTTGTAAGAAGAAAAAAATAATATATCATATTCATATATAATAATCAATATGAAAAATACTGTAAAAATCTCCTTACACAAAACTGAACCACAACAACGACTGGACGTGATTGTTTACGTGAGGCTTCCACTGAACAGTACAGAACATATGAATGGGATGAATATCTGTATATTTTGCGATGGATGACCATTTTCTTTGTAAAGACTTGTCTTCCGTTCCGTGTCCTATGATTGTCTGTTTATACCTGTTATACCGCAGCGCTGATAAACACGTGATTCCGTGATTTTCTTTAACAGTAGCTCACTCTTTTAAAAAATACTAAATACAGTGACGGGTAAATTCTTTCTTTCTTTCTTTCTTTCTTTCTTTCTTTCTTTCCAACAGACGAGATACAGAAGTTGTGTGCATCTTTAAAAGAGAAGATTAACGACTGAAGACCGGACAGAATCCATTTATGCTGATTAAAAAAAAAAAAGAATCGATCTTAAAGGGTCCTGTAATAAGTGTGCAGTGTGTTTTCATTTGAAGTGGGACAACAGTGTTACGACACGCCAGGGAAATGAGCCCTGTAATGAAGTCTGAAAACGTGAGAGAGAGCGTGATAGAGAGCGAGAGGGAAACAAAGGAAGAAAGGAAAACGAAACAGTCCTGACCTTAAAGCTCCTTATGGATCGCTGTATCAGCCGTTGCCAAAAGGTCCGCTAGGAAACAAGCCGAGATGGTTATCTCCTCTCGTTTTTCAAAACAACTCGCCATAGTTTCGCTGGCGCTGTGCTAAATAGAGACCCTGCTCGGCCAAAGGGGCGTCGGTTTACCTCCTCACGATAATGTAGCTTAAGTGCCAGTGCAAATAAGGAGCGCAGAGATAAGTCGGAGCGGTAACATCATCCCGCTCTTCAAAGCGGCCAGACACTAATGGCTACGCTTCCGTGGTTTTTCTTTCTGTTTGTACAATAAAAGTGTTTAAAAAAATTTGCAGATACAACTGGAGACGGAAGGAATACAAAGTGAATGACATCATAGAAAGACAGGGGTCGAGTGCTAAGAGACTTATATTACAGAGGAAGAAGAAGAGGGTCATAAGGTTCTCCAAGAACCAGAGTTTCTGAAAGGCAACATGACACAGCATGAGACCATCTTTCTGACTTCTATGAACTGTTTTAATGAATATAGAGTGCTGCTTATTACATGCAAGGAATATTGCACTTCAAAGCATTGTCATTTCTGTCCTCTCAGAAAACAAGAACATGTTCCTGACATGACTTGATGAGGAACCTCGTAGGGCAGGGGTAGATCAGTGGTTAAGGCATTGGATTATGGTCTGGAAGGTTCCAACAATCAAACCCCACCACAACCAGGCTGCCTCTTTTGCTCTGGATAAGGATGTCAATCAAATGCTGTCAATAATAATAATAATAATGCTGCCACAGCTCGTTTTTTAACTGGTATAGGCAGACGAAAGCATATTACCCCAACCTTGGCTTCCCTTCACTGGCTTTCAATGTATTTTCGGATCCGTTTTAAAATTCTTTTATTTGTATTTATGTCCTTAAATGGTCTTGCTCCAGCCTATCTGGTGGAATTGCTGCATCCATATGTTCCATCTCGCTCTCTCAGGTCCACTGA
>JAOTRS010000050.1:787380-798621 GCA_028565755.1 Dinotopterus cunningtoni | reverse complement strand
TAAGCTTCTAGACCCATATGACCTGTAAAAAATGTAGCTTAATCTTTATATAATACACTTTTTCAGGTTTGTCTTTTCATGTGAAATCTAAATTAGACTAGTTTAATCTGAATGACAATTTAAGATCATTAAAAGATGTAAAAAACAAAACAAAACAAAAAAACAGTACAGACACTACATCAAAGGGCATGAAATTGTATTTAGAAAATGTGGTTCTTTTTATCTGATAACGTTTACATTTAGGCATTTGACAGACGCTCAATTGTTCGTGACCTAAAATGGAAAGATAGGAAAGAACCACCACTTGTTTGTGTAAAAGTGATCAGATGGGATTTGGCTCTGTTCAGACTGGCATCCCAAATCCGACACATTGTCGACCTATCTGTACTGGTTTCTGTGGTAACAGGGCGCTTGGCGGTAATAGCACCAAAAGTGGGGGAAAAAGGCCCTCCATGACCTCCTTAAACACAGCAACTTAAGGTTCTACAAAATTATAATTTTTATTTCCTTCTCCATTTCTTCCATCGTCTTCTCTTCTTATTTCAACCATGTGTCCATGTCACATACCATGTGTTCCGACTCAAGTCGCGTGTGATGCAACGGACAGTTTGAAATCTGATTTTACTGTGTAAAACATCCAGACTGAGACGCTTCTTTAGGAATCTTATTTAAATCTGATTTCAAAGCACCTCTTTATATAGTTTAATTAGGATTTGCAAAAATCTGATTCAGTATGGGTTTTTACTGTTTAGACAAAATGAAAGCAATCTGATCACAAATTTACTTTTACATAGATATGCCAAAAATCTGATTTGGGCTGTCGGACTGAACAAAGCCTAATTAGTGTGTGTTTAGAGAGGTTTTGGACACTTTCAGTTTGGATATAACTGGGCACAGCTGGTTGGTCAGGCTGCTTTTGGAGCTAATTCTGGTCTGTTTGTTTAGTGTGGTAATGAAGCTGGTTAATTATCCAGTGGATCTAGCTTGTCAGATTGGTAAACCCAGCCTTCCAAGCTACTTCTAGGTAGCGTAGCTACTTCTTCAGAGTGGTTCAAGCTGGTCAGATTGACTAGCCTGGCTGTTGAGGCAGATAACTTCTGGTCATGCTTGTTTGTTTAAAGGGTATTTTACATCCACAGGTTGGTTCTATCTACAGTACATGTCCAACTAATCTGTGTCATGCTAGAGGCAAATTGGGCAACCAACTATACAATACTGGGAGAGTAGTTTTACCACAGAAATGACAGAGATGCTGGTTTATTTGAGGTGGTGTGTATTACAAAAATGGCTCAAAGTATAGTTCTCCTTTCACCTAGTTTTGTCCTGCACTCCAGATTGTTTTTGTGTGTTTGGACAACAGAGCCAAGCAAATCCTCTCAGCCTGCGGCAGGTGAACGTTCCAGCAATCATCCCAGGCCGTTCTTCTATGTTCAACCAGCGGTGCAGCCATTTTATACATATCAATGGCACATGAACCACCCTTACGGCCACCATGGCTTCCCTGGATCGGGTAAGACACGGCAAACCATGATGGATGCGAAGATATTTAGTAAGGAAATGTCTGTAAAAAGTGAGTTAGCAGACATTCATTTTGTTACACATAAAAAAAAAAAAAAAAACACAGCTGGAAGACTGGAGCTAATAATGGAAGTTTGAGCTAATGTATGTGGAAGTCGGTGGATAATATTGAGTCTAAGTTTGAAAAAGATGTGGTCAGTTTTAAGCAATTAATACGGGAGCAATAAGTGAGTGGTTTAGTTTATTAGTTTAGTTTATATTACTGTATTTGAATCTTAAAGGAATTTTTCAAAGGAGTCTTTAGTGTGACTTAATATGTTTAATCATAAACATTAAATTTTTGTTTTCTAAAAGTGCTTTTTTTGGTGTTTTCTGTTTTTTCCCTCCCAGCCTTCCATTTTAGTCGGCCCTATATGCTCCCTTATTCCTACCTGCAGTATCCAGGTTACGTCATGCCTCACTCCGCCATGCATCCCGTGGATTACCGCAGGTTACATGAGCGAAACTTCCCTCACGCCCCTGCATGTGATGCCTCGCTCCGACAGTACCAACATGGCCAATCCGCTCAGAGGGAGACGATGTGTGCTGGAGCCCAAACGGACCCGAGCGAAGCCTTAAATAAACTCATTGAATGTTTGGATCAACTGCGTGCCAGTGACAGTTCTCAAACATCAGGAAGTCTGTCACCTTTACCAAAGGAAGCAAAATGTGGGGAAGAAAGTGGAATCATGGGAAAGAAGCTTATTAGCAAACCCAACGTGGTAGAAGAAGATAGAGATGCAAGTTGTAGTCGTGTTGGACACGTCACTCAAGAGGAGGATTCATCTCTGGCTTCAGGAAAGGAAGAAGAAGAAAACAATGAGCGAGTGTACCAAGGCTGCTCAGAGAGTCAGTCGGACTCACTAAGTGGAAGTTGTCAAGAGAAAACCAAGGATGAGAAAGTCCAAGATGGCGTGATGGTACAACCCAATGGGGAGATGGAGTGGGATGGGTGTATGGCCAGTCCACCATCATTCCAGTCCTCTCCTGTACGTTCTTCTATAACCAAAAAGGCTGAAGATCAAAGTCTAATTCAGAAACCAGATGATATTCCGTGTTGTATTCTCCACTTGCCATTTGAGAAGGTGCTGTCTTCTGGCATTTATGAAGCCAGCATTACTTCTCCATCGCTCGGGTCACCATTAAATTACCCTTATCATCCTCCACAGTTAGCTCATGAGCGCGTCAGTGTCTTAAGTCCGTCCCTTGATGAACTCTCGTCTCATGATGAGCTTCTCTCTACTGATTTAGACGACATTGACCTGTTTCCAAGTCGTATGTATGCCAGAGGGAGACTTGCCGAGGTCACGTCTAAGAGATGCCACGGTTCTGATCTGTGCTTGCTTTATCCCAAGAGACTGACGTGCGCTACGTGCGGATCACACACCTTTAAGGAGCTGAGCCGGACCAAAACCTGCCGTTATGAAGACGTAGAAGATTCTGACGAGGCCGTGGGCCAACGTCGTCTACGAAACCCATTGGGGAAGGGTCACGCAGTCAGGAAAACACACTTGTTATTAAAACACAAGCTCAGGGCTGCACATCACAGAGAGACGACGGAAAGTCAGCACGAATCATCACGGTCTGAGCATCTGTGCTGTGAGTCGTGCACATGCTCAACAGAGAAGAACTCCAGGGCAGCTAGCGCTCGTCTAGGTAAAGATATAGTGTAGGTGTGGCAAATTAAGGGTTCTTGGATGCTGATGAAGCAGTTTATAGCTTGAGCAAACTTTAAAAATACAAATTATTTTTACGTGTCTGAGGATTCTTAACAACAGATTTATGAACTTTCAGTTGGTGGCGCAGCTAATATCATGTCTCTTTCCTGTTTGAGTAAAAGGGATTAAATTCGGTTTCAGGCTTTAAATAATTTCTTCAATTCGGGTGTATTTGCTTATTATAATAATGGGTTCTAATATTTCTCTACTGTCTATTATACTATTCATTAATCACTATAGTCTGACTTTTTGGGTTTATGCACAAATTAACAAATTAGATTGATGCACAAATTAGATTTGCGTCTCCATGCTTTGCAGAGCGACGCTGCAGACTGACCTCGGATCAGCTGCTGAGGGATGGTGTTGGAGTGAACACCAGAGCAAAAACGTGTAGAGCTCAACCCTTACCACAACGACCACGTAAATGAGCCTTCATTCAATCTTCAATTACGAACAAACAAATAAATAGGGATTGAAATGTGTAAGATTTTACACACTTTGATCTTGTGTAGGCTATATGGTTAAAATAACCACTTGACTTTGTTTTCTACAGAGAGACTGGGGCAGAGAAAAGCTCGCTTTAAACCACCACTGTGTCAGGGCTCGAGAAACGAGGAAGAAGAAGATAATGACGAGCATGAGGATGAAGAGGAGGCGCAGGAAGTGCTTCAGTACCACAGGACAAAAGGCGGGTGTGATTCCACCGCCGTGTGATTTTCTTCCTGATCATTCTTTATTTTCCGTTGTTCCAGAAAAGTTTTTTTCCCCTTTAATACTGCACCATCTATGGCTGAAAACATAATGTTGAATAATGTTGAATGTGTTTTTTTTTTTTAGTTTTTTGTCACCACTTCATTCTTTTTTTTTTGTATTAATGACATCATTGAATTCTGTATCTACTGCACCATTTTATTGAGACCTGCAGTGTGTGGTTTTATGAAGTTGATGCATTTCTTAATGTTTTAACATTTTGAACATTTTCTGTTCCTTTATTTATTTACTTTAGTCTTTATTAAACTGTTTTGAAAGGTTGATTTTAGGATTTTCTTTGCTTATTATAATCTTTCTTTTTCTTTCTGTCAAAGGTTCCTAGCACTTGTGTCTTTCTCTCTTCCTCCCCATCTCTCTTATCTTTCCTTCTTTTTCTTTTTCCTTCTTCATTTTTGTCTTTCAGCACTTTTTAGTCACCTCTCTCGCTCTCTCTCTCTCTAACTGGTGTACTTTTGCTTTTTCATTCATTTCTTCATTTCCTCCCTCCTTCTTTTCCTGTGCCTGTCAGCAATTTATGTCTCTCTCTCTCTCTCTCTCTCTCTCTGTGTGCACATCAGTTCTCAGCAGCCTCCCCCACACTTGTAATTAGCAACTTTCCAATCATCTGTCTACATTGTGATGTAAAGTTGATCTATTTTTCCTTCTTTTCCAGGGGCCTCTAAAAGAGGGGGACCGCGATGCTAAACATCACCAAAGTTCATGTCATCTTCCAGAGAGAGACTGTAAATGCACGTGTTGTTTTTTTGTGTTTGGATTTGTTGAAAGTGAGTTTTGGGTTGCACAGTCGCCATGGTTACAGTTCACCACATGAAACTTCCCTGCACCTGTGTTCATATTAAATCCTCTTTTTCTCAGAATGAGCATCACGGCTAATAACTGTGTGTCTGGATTCTCTGTACATATTCCAATAAAGTGTTTATATGGGTGACATGGGACTTACTGTTAATGTGTACTTTTAAACTATTGTGCACAAGAGAAATAATTAATTAAAATACTACTATATATGTAACAGACTCCTTAGACATTCAGAGGTACCAAACTATACTTTTTCATGCTACTGGAGTGAAACTGTCCGAGTATAATTTTTTTTCTGAGAATGTGCATTTAAGTTGCATCAGCAGTTCACAAAATCTAATTATGCACCATAAATATGTTTTAAGGTATAATGATACACATTTACCTTTAGCTTTATGTGGACAGCTTTATGGAAATCTGAATTTAACTCTAGATTCATAATGACAATGTAGAGTAAAAACTCTTAAGAAGAACCATTGCAATGATGAATCATCACAGTAACTGGGTATTGAAGAGTAAAGATGAACACAGTTTGCCTTTACAGGATGCTCAGTATGAGCAGGTCATAAAGAAGAATGAGCACTAAGCAGTGTTTATGATTACAGCAGCAGTTCCTTAGGGGCAGGTAGATCAATGGCTAAGATGTTGAACTTAGCTGCAAAGAAGGTCTCGGGTTCAGACCCCAGCATCACCAAGCAGAGCATTGTTGGGCCTTTGAGCAAAGCCCATAACCTTCATCTGCTCAGATGTATAATGAGATAAATGTAAGTCGCTCTGGATAGGGGCCTCTGCCAAATGGCATAACTGTAAATAACATCTACAGTTTCCAGGTAGTATTACAAACAAGTTTGTATAGACAAAATCATGCTTCATTCTGCTAAAGTACAGCATATAAACAATATTCTAAATAAAATTGAAATAGTTAATGTGTTGAGCGCTCCTGTTTGTCTACAAAAATAATTAAATAAATAAATCAGCCATGTTGATTGGCCGAAATGTGGCTGCATGTGTTCCTGAGCTCAGCCAATCACAAGGCTTGCTCTGAGCCAATCACTGATGCCAGGTCATTTAAGCTCAGGTGAGAAGCCATTTTGGGTGTTTTTTTTCTTTGTGAAAGACACAAGCTACTTGTGTGAGTATGTGGTTTCTCTACTTTGTATCATATTTGTTTTAGCAGTTTTGCCAGCTAATGTCAAGAACTAACAGGTTGCTTTGATTTTTCTCAGATCTTTGGTTTGAAAACTAAAGATATGGTTGTTGCAGCTTCCCAGCATCCACCTGGTGTTGAATCTCATGCTCAAAGCATTCCGCCTGGGGTGACCCCAGTGCAGGGGGCTCGACATGCTGGTCCATACAGAGGACCCAATCCGAGTCACCTGGACCGTCAACAGCAAGGCAACTGGCCCCTTTTTTACATGCAACCCACTCAGCCTTATTTGCCCTGCCAATGGCCCATGCCGATGCCTTACGTTCCCTATGGAGGCTTTCCTGGTTTGGGTAGGTGTCTGGTCTGAGTTTGGTTAGTTTGTTTTTCTGTTGCAAGTTTATTACACAACTTTACATGGCAAAAGATATGGCTTTCTTGTTTAGCTCATTTAGCTAGCTAATGTCTTTTAGGTAGAAAAACAATTCCTGCATAATCTTGTCAATATGGCCAAACGTATTGCCTTAAAGCCTGCTTAGATTCTTTAACCTGACATTTTAATCTGTGCTTGTGTCCAAGGTTATGGCATGGTGTTACCACCCTTCCCTCCTTCTTCATATGTAGAAGCTCCTGGCTACATCCTTCCTCACACCCAGCTGCACATGGTCGACTACAGACGCATGATGGCCCCTCATTTGGCACCTGCGATGGCGTACCAGGCTCGCCGTTTCCGCTATCAGCACACAGCGCCATCTGGTCGAGTCATGGTCAGTTCAGAAGTTCAAACTGAGCCTGTTTGTACTGAGGCTTCGCAACAGGCCTGCAATGTTGTGACGAGCACCTCTGAATCTGGAACTACAGACCCGAGTAGTGTGTTTTCATCACCTAGAGCAAATGAAGACATTGAAAAGGGTTGTGAAGTTTTGCCAAGCAAAATGGCTGGAGAAACATGCAAAAATGCTACTGTTCAAAGTGGTGGTATTCTTTTCCAATCGGAGGAGGTGCGCATTGAGTGTAGTAGATCTCCTTCTGCAGTCAAGATCATGCATTCCAAGGAGACCACTGAGCTCGCCAGCAATGGAGATGGTAAGCTCTTGCAGTGTAATGTGGGTTGTGCAGAAGATGTGGTCTTGAGGTGCTTTCAACCGCTTCCATTTGGGGATGATGAAAGGGAAGGTGCAAAAGATCTCGGCCCCTTGGAGGACCCTTGCCCTGATATTGTAATGGTTTCTTGTCCCTCAAATGGTTCGGTAAGCACACTAGAAGGCTCAATTGTTGCACCTGTTGAACCAGTTAACAGTACCTTGGTTGCTCAAGGAGATCCCAGCTTGGTCAAAAGTGCTCAGGATATCTGTGAAACCTCGAAGGACATTCTCTTCAAAATCTTGCGGTTACCTGTTGACCTGCAGTGTTTGGATGAGTTGCAGCAGATGGAGGCTTCTGTCTGGTCTGTAGAGTCGCTGATGCCTTACATGCCTACTTCTGAGTGGATGATGCAAAATAGCCTTTTAACCCCTGGGAAACCATCCCTTGCCACAGTAATGGAAGTTCCTGCTGAGGATCCTGTACAATTGAATCGGTCACCAGCAGAAGTTACACCACCTTTGCTGGAAGCTGGAACAGTGACTGAACTTGATGGCCAAGCCTCGGTTACCTCTCTTGAATTCCTTCCTTCAACCCGCAGGCTAGCAAACTTTAGTAATGCGTATTGCAACGAACTATCCTCTACTCTCCAAAAGATAAATGATCCTAATAACTGGGCAAAGGAGCAACCCGAAGCACACCAGTCTGGAGAAAGGCCAAATGCTCCTCCAAAAAAATTGAAAGATGAGATGGACAACCAGAGTACTGTGACCTCTGGGTTTGAGCAGGAGAAGTGTGCAGCACGTTTATTTCCAGATTCACCTCGGAAACACAAGGTATGTATATGTAAAAAATGTTCGGTGAAACATGGTGCACACATCTGCTCCGGTAGTCCAAGCAGCAAGGCTGACGCCATGAAACGACACAAGGTTTCTCATTTAACTGGGGATAAGGTAAAGGCTCTGTTGTGTCACACATGCAAGTGTGATCCTGAGAAAAAAGCTAGGTACAAAGTGGCTGCTATCACGGCAAACCCCAAGTCAAGCATGATCGATGAACTGGACGAAGTCTCAGAAAATGATGTACATCCTTTAAAAAAGTGTTCAAAAAAGTTGTACAATAGTCAAAATTCTAGTTCGGTCAAACATTTGGAGAAATGCCCCATGTCCCAGCAATCCAAGCTCAGAGAGCAAAATTGCTCATGTGAAGATAAAGCTTCAAATTCCACTTCAGCATGGAACAAGAATGGACGCAGCCAGCATGGTGACCTCACTTGGGAACAAAATGAGGAAAACCTAGCTATTTCAGCGATGGAGAGATGGAAGGATAGTGAGCAGAGATTTGGTGATGGTAAGAAGGTTTCACCATGATGTCTATACTTGGAGGTTTTTATTTTTTATTTTTTTGCCTTTTGTAATCTTGTTTGCTGTTCTTGCCTTAGAGAAATGGAGAGGAAGTATGCAAGTGTCGGATAGCGAGAGTACCAAAAGCGGAGGAAGGACGAAGAACCGCAATAAACAAAAACAATGTACACAATCACTAGGTAAATGAACGTTGGCGGGATTTTTAAGTGAGCTTCAGAGTTCGTAACCTCTTGCATACATTGAAATAAATGTGTACAGAGAATGAACTGTAAGTCTTCAAGACTGGTTTAAGCCTGAATTCTTATTGTTTTTGTTTAAATTAATTTTCATATTGCTAAGATGTAAAAAAAAAAAAAAAAAAACCCTCTTTATTCCTCATTTAACACGTTCCATGTTTTTCTTTTCCAGAAGTTCACAGACGAGACACAAGATACTAATGACACTATTTGCACAGTGACCAAATGGACATGGGCACGTTTTAAGATCACATTTTAAATGTCACTTTTTTTTTTTCCACTTCCATTAAATAATCACAGCTCACCATTTTATACAGTGAATGAATAAAGCACTTTTGATGTTCCCTTATACTTTGATTATTTGCACGCCATTTTCACATCCTATTTGAGTGGCTTCCAAGCACCTTTTGGCTGCCAGCATGAATGGGAATGAATACAAGATGCTGGTTCAAAAGCTCTCAAAAGTGGAAAGGTAGGGCTAGACAAGTTTCAGCTGGTTCTTGTTCATGCAGCGGTTTTGAATCTATCTAGACTTTAATCGCTGTTTCCACTAAGGCAGCTCAGTTGTAAGTCAGGCTGACACAATGGTTCCAAACAGTATGATGAAAGTAGTTAGTATCACAGTGGCAAATTTGTTGCACCACTGATATTTACTTACTGCTAGTTATATCAAACTATCACAATTGCCATAATTAGAAACATAATCTTAAGTAGTATTAAATTTTAACACATTGTCTGTGGCAATTTAATGGAGGCCTCAGCTGGTTTGGACTTGGCTAATGTAGGCAGCTTTTTCTGTGACTGCATGTTCTTGATCAGTTGGGAGTGAAATTGCTGCAAACAGTTTGTACCCAAATCTGTGGAAGTGGACATTACACTGACAAACACTTTTACTGTTGTATAATTGAGCATTTGACCTTATAATACATAAATATAGCAGGGACTGACTTATGACTATGCCATCTAATATCACTCAAAAAATGATGGGTTCCCTTTTGAGCCTGGTTCTTCTCAAAGTTTCTTTCAATTGCTATCTCGGGAGATTTTTCTTACCACCTTCGGCGTGCTCATCAGGGACAAACTGGTTATTCTAATTTATATAAAACTTTTTCCTTGTATTTTTTAAAAAAATATTTTTTTACTTGTTTATTTTTGTTTTGCCCACTGTTAAAAGCACTATACAAAAAACTGATTTGGCTCAAATCAAGTTTATGTTCTTCTAATGTAGGACTAAAAGTTTCCCTAGAAATCATTACACTCTGACACAATTACTCATTCTCTGACGAGCTACATTTGGCACTCCTGAGCTCCCAATGATCCCGACCCACTCCGGACCTGCCTGACTCATCTTGTTGCCCCACTTCTGGTTGGCGATTTCGTCGTATGGAGGCCCCATGTGGGTGGTCTGCCTGGAATGCGTGTGGTAACTGGGGACAGTTCCACTTCTTTATGAAAATGGTCTTGGACTCTGAGGACTTGTGACTGCAGTTGCTCAATAATTCAGGACTCAGATTCATACAGTTTTGTACCTAAGCCTCCAATGTACTGGTCTCCATATCAACTTAAGTACATTATTTGTTCTACTGAACTTCCAGCCATTTTATGTTTTTCTTTGCCACTGTCTCTCTTGGCTCGCTCATCAGGGACAATCTAATCATATTGATTTATACACATTTCCTCACACATTTCAAACTCACCCACTCACTCACACATCGTCTAAACCACTTTATCCAGTGAACATGGGGGCCTGGAGCCTATCCCAGGAGACTTGGGGCACGAGGCGGGAAACCGGAGTACCCGGAAGAAACCCACCAAGCACAGGGAGAACATGCAAATTCCATGCACACAGACTCCGAGGCGGGAATTTACCCTGGACTCTGGAGGTGCACGGCAAAAGTGCTAACCACTACACCACTGTGCCACCCATTTCAAACTCATTTTCTTAATTTTTTGATTCTGTAAAGCTGCTTTGTGACAATGACCATTGTTATAAGCGCTATAAAAATAAAACTGAATTGAATTACTTTTTAAAAGCATACTATTTGAATTGCATTTAGGGGAGAAATATGACTGCATGTTTGTGGGAAAGATTTAAACCCCACTTGTAAAAAGACTTGTGTTTATTATCAAGTGTATAAAATACATGTACAATAAAATACTATACATAGGGCATGCTGGGTCAAAAATCTTTTTCAGCGTTGCTAACCTCAAGCTAAACACTAAAAAACCCCTAACTCATTGAATATCAACCACTCATTATACAGATGTAAACCGTAGATACACGCAGTGTAACATCATCATTCAGTCTCACAGTCTGGGTGAGCACATTTATGAACAAATAATTTATAGCAACTTAAAAAAATAAATAAATAACACAATCCAGACACGTCTTTCTCAGGTCCACATTTTTTCAGAATTACTAACAATTAAACTTCTTATAGCTAATATATTTCCTGTTTTTTCTCGTCAGGTGTCATTATGATCTCATGATGAGATTTTAAAGCCCAATCCCAATTCTACCCCTTACCCCTACACTTAGCCCTACCCCTCCGTTTGGCGCGTTCACGTGAAGG
>JAOTRS010000050.1:596542-609564 GCA_028565755.1 Dinotopterus cunningtoni | reverse complement strand
GCTCTTTGGTCTTGGCCATAGTGGAGTTTGGAGTGTGACTGTTTGAGGTTGTGGACAGGTGTCTTCTATACTGATAATGAGTGCAAACAGATGCCATTAATACAGGTAACGAGTGGAGGACAGAGAAGCCTCTTAAAGAAGAAGGTACAAGTCTGTGAGAGCCGGAAATCCTGCTTTTTTGTTATTGACTAAATACTTATTTTTCACCATAATTTGCAAATAAATTCTTTGAAAATCCTACAATGTCATTTTCTGGATTTTTTAAAATTTATTTTGTCTCTCATAGTTGAGGTATACCTGTGATGAAAATTACTGGCCTCTCTGATCTTTTTAACTGGGAGAACTTGCACAATTGGTGGCTGACTAAATACTTTTTTGTCCCACTGGATATTCGCTGTATATAATAATTATAAACTTTCCATTACAGGACAGGAGCTAACGAGTTGGAACAGAACTGTTTTGCTGCGCTGTTTTCCTTCTTTTCCAACACTTTTTAACCACCGTCTAGCAGGAAAATAGCCTTATTTAGATTCTAAGTAACTAAAGGTAAAATTTAGTTTGTACAACTCATAGATCATAATTCCTTGAATAAACAATAATAACATAATGAAGTCAGTTAAACCGTCTACTCATGTTTGCTTACAGCCAGGTCTTGTAGTGTCTGGGTATCGACTGACCAATCACAGGAGGAGAAAGAGATCAGCCACCTTTCCTGCCTCCAAACTGAAAAAACTTGAAGACAGGCACTGTTGCACTCACACAATGCGCTTTTGCACTCGCGCTACTTTTAATAGCAATATCATAGGCCACAACCTGCGAAAATAAATGTGTGCACAGCTCTAGTGCTTTCAGACGTATCTCGTTTGCAGTTGCTGATTTTGGCGTTTTTCCAGTGTCACACTTTTTGCTTTGTGTTTTATTGGTGGAGCACGCGTTTATAATATCGTGTTCATTTAATTGTGGGGAGCCAAAATCGTGATCAAATCGATAATTCTTTTATTACCTACTATTAGCAGTTGGTAATACTTTAAAACCTTTAAAAAAATCTCACGCATTGAGACAAATCAGGGACATTAGTCGAACTGAAAATCACTGAAAATGGGCACAAATCAGATTAATGTCCTTTCCCTGTGTCACAGCTCTACATACCTCAACATGCATTGTTCATGTACCTAACAAAGTTTTAAAAAAGGATTTGCGCTACAATGTATTTTTACACACTGCGTCTAAAGCTGGAAGTGACCCAGAAAGGCTGCCTATCTAGGTCACCTCGTTATACATGCATTACCCAGATGACAAAACCTCGCTGACTTTAATATCACTACGCGGACTCCATGATAAGACCAAGCAATAAATAGATACGGTGTGAATTTTTGGGATTGATCCTGAGTGCTGTGACTGAAGGCAAATAAAAAAGGAAAGAGATATGATCCCAGAGATGAAAACATGCCATGGAATGTTAGAGATAGGAGAAGAATGCTAACAAGCAGACGAGTAGTGCGGGGCTGGATCTGATTCTGATGTGTGATAATGAAGCATACACTCCGCTTCGTTACAGGCCAGTTTTTCTGGATGTGCACACTAACGATCTGAGTAAATAACTTTTGCAGAAGCTTGTGGACTAAATGCGAAGAGAAGTCTGCAAGCGCAGTAGTTTAGCCAGCATTTAACCACCACGATCCTTGCACGCACTTGACAAGACCGTTGAGGGGAACCACGAAGTGACCATGTTTTCTTGCAGAGAGCACTTCCATTTTTCTTCTTCTTGGCTCTCGTACCCAATCTCACACTACCGTCCCTCTTATCCTTTAATGGGCCAGACATTATAAATTATCATGCTGATAAAAGAGTTGATAATTGACTGAAAGAGGTGCTGAAGGAATGTGGGCTTATAGCTGGAATTTGGAGGTCTATCAAACGCACAGGTTCTTCTTAAATGGTTTTAAGATAACCATGTACTGGTTTGTTCTAACAATTTTGTGCCAGATATCAAGTCCACCCTCACCTTAACATTAGGTGGCCACATCTCTCAGTTAGACTCGGCTCATTTGCCATTTGTTCAGATGTTTATGGTCAAGCATACTCGCTGGTGTGTGACATATTCACAAGGTTAACATCCCTCCAAATTGTCTTTACCCTGGACCTTTTTTTGGTATCAAATCAACTGGTGAGGATGCACCCGCCCAGCACTGGGCCTCACTGTTTACTACAACGTCCGCTGCTGATTCTGTCCACATCACCGTCTTGCTTGAGGCCTCAAAGCTGCCTGTGAGGTTTCCCCTGAGGTGCTTGACATCCTTCCTGAGTAGACCTGTGTACCAAAGAAACGACTATACAGTCTCCTCCGAAAGTATCGGAACACCAAGCAACAAAACAATACTTTAGTTTTTCCTCCAACACATGAATTGGACATCAAAAGATTAATAACAGGCGATGGACCAAAACTTCACCTTCCATTAAATGATATTTACGTCCAGATCTCTGTTAAACAACTTGCTAAAAACCATCAAATTTCCAAGTGATCAACAATATGGGACCACATTGCTGACTCTCAGGTGTGTCCTGCTGGATTAATTGTTTAAACCATCGACATCCCTGAGAGTCTACTCTTGGTTTCAGTCTTGAGTTTCACTTCTGAAGACTGCATTTGTTGTTAAGAAGGATAAACCAGCATGAAGACCAGAAAGCTGCTTACAGGATAAAATCAAACTTTATAAAGCTGAGAAAAAAGGGACCATCCATTAGTAATTTTTTTTTTTTTTTTGACAGATTTAAAAATTTTTGTCACGTACGCAACTGTACACGGTATGATATGCAGTGAAATGCTTACACAACTCTTTGAGACATAAAATGATAAGAGGATAGAATAGGAAGATCTTACTGCAATAAAATAACAATTGCACTACAAAAATTCGGAGTTGTACAAATCTACAAATTTACAGAGTTGCAATAAAATAAAATAAAATAAAAATAGAAATGTATATAAAAGGGTAACGATATGGTGTGTGAGTATGACCGCAGCAGTTTGAGTGAAACATAGAATAAAGTGTGTGTGTGTGTATGTGTGTGTATGTGTGTGTATGTGTGTGTATGTGTGTGTGTGTGTGTGTGTGTCAGCAGCAACGTTATTGTCCATGTTTTAAAGTGCAAGTCATTTTATGTGTAAACCAAGAAAACAAGCACGGAGCATCAGCCGTAGTTATTATGCTGAATGTTTGTTCCTCCACACACTTTAAGTTGTTTTGTGCAAGAATATACGGTGGATTACAACAACTTAATTCGTAGATATCACCAGACATTAGGGACACGAATCACCAGGAAGCACCCGATACGATATTATCACGATACCCTGGTGCCGATTCGATTTGTACTGCGATTCTGTATTGTGACTAATGTGATTAGGTATTGTGATTTCAGAATTATCCTGATTACCCTTTTTTTTTTTTACTTCTTGTTTTAGTTCTAAACAGGTAATTTGGTCAGGACACTGTGCGGCGTGAATAGTTTAGAGCGCACCACCTCCACCTGGAGGATTACAGAGGAACAGCAACATTGTACCGCCTCAAATTCAAACATTTATATAAATTTAACAGCCATTTAGAAAAATTCATTCTTGTAGCCACACAAAACAATCAAGATGCGTCACTCACTCGATTGTGGTTTAACCTGACACCCGCCGGGTAAAAAGATACCGCCGGATGTTGTTAAGATGCTGTTAAGATTACAAAGTGCATCATGGGAAAAACCTTTATCGCAAAAAAAGTTCAAGCCAGCATTTTTTTTGCTTTATAAAACAACCTTATCATTGTGACTGAGCACAACTAGAACGAGTGTGTGTGTGTGTGTGTGTGTGTGTGTGTGTGTGTGTGTGTGTGTGTGTGTGAGGGCGCAGTCATTATCAGAAGGTTGTAAAAGCAGCGAAAGTACTCTACCGCTAACCTTTAAACCCTGGTGCTAAAAGTGTCGGAACGCTTCAAGATTGCTGAAAGAAACACATCCACGTTTTACTTGTTAAAAATATAATTCAGTGTGTACCTCACACACTCTCGGTGCTATTATCAAAACGTTTTATGCAAACTCCACGACGAGGATTTATCAGATGACGGTGTGATGTCGAATATGAATATCTGAGCTAGTGTGTGCCTCAGGAATCACAAATATCTTTCCCATTTATGTCTAAGAGCTCGGCGTAGCAGTCGCGCTCGTGCCGCCTGAACTTAAGCTTCAACCCGAGTGTTTACTGATAAAAAATGCTTTATCTGAATATCTTGGCTTTGAAGTTGTTGCATCCGCTGCACTGCTTCCTGCTCTGAACATCTCATCTCCGTCTCCTCTGATCACGGCTAGATTATAATCCCGCGGGGGGTTCAGGCGCTAGATAGCGAACCGCGCGGGACCCGGGAGTTTTCCTGACCTTTAACTTTAATCAGACCAAACGTTAAAGATGTGCAATATCGATATTGTAATTAATTTCTGTATGTCATGATGCACGTTACGTTTGTTATTGCGGTATCTTTTAAAAATGACTTTTGAAAAATGCTTTTCCTTTTTTCTTTCAAAGCTGCCTTAG
Source organism: Dinotopterus cunningtoni (assembly GCA_028565755.1). Lineage (NCBI taxonomy): Eukaryota > Metazoa > Chordata > Actinopteri > Siluriformes > Clariidae > Dinotopterus > Dinotopterus cunningtoni. Next base: position 604,994 of record JAOTRS010000050.1, on the reverse strand, counting down.
TGGCTCACACTCCACGCGGTCGATTTCATAACCACCTCCAAGCTTTCAGATCCCCGGGTTCCTCCCAGATTCCTTCAGGAGTGTCTGTTTAAACTCACGTGCCACACGTGGCCTCGTTACAGCCAGCTCTGGGAACGTAAAAGTGTCTCACAGAGGTGTTTGGGATTTTAGTTTTTTAAAGTTTCGTTATTTGGAATTTCTTTGAAAGAAGGAGGAAAAAAAAAAGAGTGGGTGTGCAAACTTTTGCACCGTGACCTAAAATGTGCTTTTCTTCAGCTTGTCATAACATGTTCGCTCTTTGAACGTGTGTGTGTGTGTGTGTGTGTGTGTGTGTGTGTGTGTGTGTGTGTGTGTGTGAAAGAAAAAGGCTTTCTGTTTTATTCCACGTCTGAAAAGATCCAGTGTATGATGATGATGACTGTTTTGGAGGGTGTGTTCACTCTAAATACAACGTTTCTGACACACACACACACACACACACACACACACACACACACACACACACAATTCTCTTCACGTTTTTGCTAAACACTTATATTAACCGTGTTCTGTCCTGCTGCTACAGGAAAACAACCAACTTGTGCTTACTGAGCTCTCATGGCTCCGTCCAATCACGATCCACCTGTGACTTCGTTTATTCGTGGCGACCAAAACCTCAGACTAGCGCCGGAGGTCACAGGGGCACAGAGGTCACAGGGGCACAGAGGTGACACGGACACGAGATAACAACATCTACTATATGTGCTGAACCGGATTGGATATGATCTCATAAACTCTTATTAAATGTTGATGAGCTTCTCAGATCTTTAAAGAAATATAAAATTCATGAGATGACAAGCTGTCCTGTCATTCTGCAGAGGGTGTGTGTGTGTGTGTGTGTGTGTGTAATAAGCTCCTGCGTACTGAAAGGTTGTGTGTGTGTTTGGTTGTGGGTGTGAGAGATTTTTGAGAAAAGGTCCACTGTGTGAGAAAGTTGATGGGAAGGAGGGTGTGTTATGTCTAAATATTATACAACGTTTCTGACACACACACACATACACACACACACACACACACACACACACACACACAAACATGCGCCTAGGTAGCACACCTATAACTAGTCACATGACTCATGGTGCTATTCGGTATCCCTGGTGAAAGAGACACCGGTCTGTAGACCGGTAGGCTGGATTTTCAGGTCGTTAAATCTCACACACGTGAGAACCGGTGTGTTCAGGACGGGTTTGTTTCGTGTGGGAGGATCTAGAAAGAGTGCAACAACATTGTCCTGATTGGTTCACTCTTTGTCTGTACTGCTTTATTATGAGGTGCCTGGACACTATCCCAGGTGGCTTGGAGCATGAGGCGGAGTAGATCCTGGACAGGGTGCCAATCCAAATACACACGTGCACTCATTCACACACTACGACTAAATTGGGAACGTTTTAGGCATTTGGCAGACGCCCTTTTTCAGAGTGACTTAAGTTTTTTTTTATCTCATTATAAAATCTGAGCATTCTTGCACAATTGAGTGGTCGTGGGATTTGAACCTGGGACCTTCCGAACCATAGTCTCATGCCTTAACCACTGAGCTACTCCTGACCATAGCCTAATCTGCATGTCTTTGGACTGTCGAAGGAAACCCAGAGGAGCCTCACCAAGTACAGGGAGAACATGCAAACTCCACACACACACACAGACCCGAGGCGGGAATCGAACCCAGACACTGGAGGTGCGAGGCGACAGTGCTATCCATTCATTCATTAAGTCACATTTTTATATTCTGTGATATTCGGTTTGACGGCGTTATCGTGATTGCCGTGACTCTACTTCATCTTTCAGCCACACCCAGTTAACTTTCTGCTCACTACATGGCGTATAAATTTCACCCGCGGTGCTTGTTTAATGTTACGGTGTATCAGATGCAGGAGGTGGCTGAGTGAAAGCCCTTAGTTACTGTCTTTGACTGTCTTTGAGTATCTGAGTATCAGTACTTTCAGTAGTTTTATTAGAGGATACGTTTACTTTTACTCCACACAAAGGTACAGCAAATATCTGTACTTGTACTTGTCCACATGGAGTCGTGCTACCTAACGACGTAGTGGCGTGTGTGTAGTATTTAAAGAGGGAATATCGCCACCTGATGACTGTTGCGTCAAACATGCGTAATTGCGTGAATTGTCTTTCCATTGAGACACGCCTACTAATGTTACAGGTGTTTAAAATCAGAAGCGGAGCGGGTTGCAGACAGCGATGGAAATAAAACGTTCATAGCCGGGAAGGAGAGAGAGAGAGAGAGAGGGTGTGTTTTTATCTTTGAAAGCGTTATCTTTTTGTACTTGTTACTCAGGTAGACGTGTAAATGAAGGACTTCTCCTTGTACTTAAGTAATATTTGCCCCAGGGAATCTCTGCTTTTACACAAGTGCAGGATGTGTGTACTTTGCCCACCTCTGCTGTTTGCCCTCCACATGTCTGATAAAATGGCGTTTGATAAAATGCTTGTACAGTGCAGTCTGAGCTCAGAACGAAAGTATTGGCTCCTATGTGGTGCACTTTTTAAAACTTGGTTTTGTAACACAAATAGCAGAAACTAACTTTGTAAGTTTAACGCGTGCTTGTCGTCTTATCTTCACTTAACTTGTCAAATATTCTCTCGTCCTGTTGCGTGATGTGGAACTAGCACCATGGCTTCTTGGTTTTGTGAAATTTAGCTAAGATGTTATAAAACAGAGGTTCCCAACCACAGCGGTTCCCAGTTTCTTGCTGTGACTTTTCTTCAGTTCTGCGCTATGAGTTCTTGCACTCTGAAGTTTCAGAGTTCGTCTCTCTTTCCAACTTTAATGTAATGGGGTAGTGGGGGTCTGCATTGATTTACATAAAGGTCTTTTTCCCCGCTTTCTCTCCCTCTCGGTCCTCGTTCCTGCACCGCGCTCCTGTCTACACGTGTACTGCGTGGTTACTGACATTTATCAATAATGGATGCAGATCTATAAATAGGAGCTGTGCGCTGTAACGTAGACGAGGCCTGTGCTGCAGATTAGATTAGATTAGACTAGATAATGTTGTGTATTATTTATGCATTATGCGTGAATATGGTGCTGTTGTGTTATTAATATATATGTTACTAATAAATATGCCAGCAAAATCAAAGTAGCTGTGAAAAAAAAAAAACTGTAAATGTAAAAAAAAAAAAAAATGATGAAATCTGCTCCTAGACTTTATAGTTTCAAGATTCAAGTATTTTATTTTTCACATATATGGTTGTACGAGTACAGCAGTAGTGAAATGCGATTGCGACAAACTCCAGACTGTGCAGATAATTAAAAAAATAAAAATAAATAAAACAAAAAAGGAAAAAGCTTCTTAAGCTTTACTTAAGAATAAAAGAATAAGTAAAGAATAATATGTACAAGATTAAAAATAAGAATAAAAGAATCTGATATAAATTATATACAATATAAATTACACAGAATATAAGTAATAAATGCAGAATATAAGATATAAAAAGTTATCTATAAAAAAAAAAAAAAAAAAAGTTAAATGTCACAATAAGCAGAATGTCATATGTCTTAGGGATGGGAATCACTAGGGATTAGTCCACATGTATAAATTAAAACTAATTGTAAATAAATCCATTTTGGATCAGTGTGGCGATGCATGAATTGCCACATAAAAGAATTGCAATACGTAATTGAGTCGTTATATTAAGTGATATTTTGTACCTAAATCTGTATTATATCTTCAAATCTCCTACACAAAAATATATTTTGTCCCAAAAGATTGACCAGGCTTTATTTGTTCGTTTGTTTGATTTATTTTTATTACACTGCAGTGGTGTTGAATTCTGGATTTTGATTGGTCAGAAGGCGTTGATTAATACTCTACAACAGCAGCACATGGGTCAGTACGTTATGGTTTCCATAGCAACAGCTCATTCAGAGCAAATTAGTTTTTATTTTCCTTTTTTTCCTCTTTTCTAATTACGCAAGTAAGTTGTTGTGACACAAGAACGCTTGCTGTTATGTCATCAATCACCATCAGTCCCTGATTATTTTCCCATAACAGCGTGACACCGTGTGATTTATTTCTCCTTCATGTGTACACTTCTGTCCTTTCTCACTTTGTCGCTCTTTGTCTCCTCAGGTTCCTGGTTCGGTTCCATCGTGCCACAGATCTTAAAACTGACTCCTCAGGATGGCCGTGCTTCATTTTCTCGCTCTCACACGAGATTCACTGGACAGGAGTTATGGATCCGAATCCTGAGGAGCTGCTCCGGGGCTGCGATGAGGAACCGAGACCTGCTGTAAGAATCTGCTGCTTTTTCTCTGCTTAGGCTTCATTTAGAAGAGACTTTTTTTTTTTCCTCATGCAGGAGAAATGGCAGAACGTCAGCGTGGGTCGACTTTTAGTCCTCTGTAAAGTCCAGAGTAACCTCCAGGAGGACCAGGAGCGGACCAGATCATGACTTTTACTGCTTCCGTCCTATCTTATTAGTTTTTTTTTTTTTTTCTCAGTAAAGCGTGTCTTGCCCTGCTGTACTCCGACCGCTATCACTGTTAAACCAAGAAACTAAAGGCGCTAAAACAGGATTGAACTTCAAAGTGAATCTGTAAAAAGCCCGGTGAGATGGAGAAGGTCAGCTCTCCACTGTAACGCACACGTCTTCCCTTCTGTACCTCCAGAGTTTTATTCCTATTGTAAGGTGAACCTGAAGCTGGCGAGGCTCGGCTTCTGCTCGTCAACACGTTCACCTCCTTCAGTTCTGTCCAGCTTGACCTTGCACTGTCCTCAGGCCTCGTCCGAAACCGCAGAACAAGGAGAAAGAGCTCAAATAAAGAATGTTTGATTTGAGATCAGGAAGACTGAACCTGTAGAAGGTCTGAAATCAGGAAAGATCTTTATTTTTATTTTTGCAATGCGTATAGGCTCGTATGATGTAACGCATCCTTCTTAATTCATCAGACTTCATGCTGGATAAAGCGTCTTCAAGCCCGATGTAAAGGAACTTGACAATCAAGAACTTTTTCCACTTTGCTTCCCTTCTCCATTATTAAATTTTTTTCCTTTTTTTTTTTGGAACGTATATATATATATATATATATATTTTTTACATTTTATTTTAAACTAAACCCTTGCCTAATTCACTTCATTAAAAAATATATATATATTTATTTTCCATCAAATAATTTCATTGTCACTTTCTCCTCCTTGCACACTTGTAGACTATTCATCTCATAATGGTTTTTGTTTACTTTAACGTTTTTCGTCTGAAACTATCTCTGAGCTGATGAACCTGTGGAACTGAGAAGGTCCAAAGATTTCAGGAGCATCTCCACAATCAGGAGACACAAAGCTGTACAGGAACCACAAGGCGACCCGCTTCTGAGGAGGTCGCAGGAATGAGTACAGCTTCAGAGATCCCCTGATCACGAAACGAGCGCAAACCAAAATTTTTATTTTTTATTTTTTTGTTGTTTTTTTGCTGGTTGTCGGTGGAAATGGCGGAGCACGGCGAGCTGCTGTCCGAGATGTCGAACGTGAGCCGACTCTCCACGACGGATCGACTGAAGCACGCACAGAAGAGACGAGCGCAGCAGCTCAAGGGCTGGGCGCAGATGGAGAAGGAGAACGCGCGCATGGCGAAAAACAGCGTCGCGCACCGGAAGAGCGGCGCCGAGAGGAGGGGCAAGAAGGACGGCGGAAAGAAGGTGAGGTTCCCCAGCAACATCACGCTGCTGGAGGCCGCCGCCAGGAACGACATCGACGAAGGTAGATCTGGAAATTACCTTACGTTAAGTTGAAGTGTTCTGTAAACATTCCTAGCGTGAATAAATAAAGACACGCTGGAGTGTGAGTAATAAATATTGTGATTTCAATGTGTGTGTGTGTGTGTGTGTTTGTGTGTGTGTTGCAGTGAGGGTGCTGCTGAAGAATGGTGTTAGTCCAGACCTGTTTAACGAAGATGGACTCACAGCCTTACACCAGGTACACACACACACACACACACACACACACACACACACACATGCAGTATAAGTCATTGCTTTTCAACATTGTTGTGTCTTTCCACCACAGGAACTTTCCTAGAAACTCAGGAAATGTAGCTGCACTTCCAGGAGCCAGGGCCAGTTTTTTTTTTTCCACTCCAGTAGTTCCACAAAGCTGCTTCCTGCCCCTGAGTCTGTAACTCTCTGCAGTCCAGGAACTTACTGGGGTGGACCAAGTGTACTGAGTGGCAAAATGCGAGCTTTACTTTTTCTGAACCTGCCTTTTTATAATTAAAAAGGAAAAAAACAAAATAAATGATAGTTTATTATCCTGTTTCCCCCTGCGTGTGGCGAAAAGACAAACCAGGAATGTTTTCAGGAACTCATGATAACAAAAGCTGAACTTTATGGGCTCTCCATACGCAGCACAGCACATAGAGAGCTCATAAAGTTCAGCTTTTGTTATTGTGTATTTGAAAAGATTTTAGATTCATTGAAGCTTTACAAACCACTCTAAAATGTTCAAATATCTCCCAGAATACCCATAATGCACTATTTATTTGGACACAGTCTGTGTATAAGCCGGTGTCTCTCTCTCTCTCTCTTTCTCTCTCCCAGTGCTGCATTGATGATTTCGTTGATGTGGTGCGCTGTCTGCTCGACTGCGGCGCGAACGTGAATGCGTGCGACAGTGAACTCTGGACTCCGCTTCACGCCGCGGCTACGTGCGGACACACCGGCCTCGTCCAGACCCTCGTCCAGGCGTGAGTGTCTGTCCCGGTATTTACAGCCGCACTAACAACCGGACAAACTACCGTCAGTACTGGAGCAGCACGTCTACCGTAACTACATTAATTACAGTCGCGTGTAAAAGTTTGTGCCACCTCTTTTAACTCCTTATTTTGTGTAAAAACATAAGACGAGTCAGGTGTCTTAGTATAAGAGAAAGATACCATCAGGTGAACAATATGACTTTTTTTTTTTTTCGCTGGGCCTTTATTTGCAGGCAATACTAAGTGTCCCCCCTCCATGATTCAGGAGCTTGTAGATCCAATTATTACTCGAAACCTCAAACTCGAGGTTTTTGGGCGTTCACTCATACACAGCTCTCTTACTTCAGTTAGGTTAAAGACCTTGGACTTTGACTAGGCCGTTCCAAAACTTTGATTCTTTTATTTATCAGCCATTCTGATGTACAAACCCCAATTCCAATAAAGTTACGACATAAGCGTAAATAAAAACAGGAAACAATGACCTGCAAATCCTTGTTGACCCATGTCCAATGGAAAACACCACGAAGACAAGATATTCAGGGTTCAAACTGATAAACCTGATTTGTCTCTTGCACTCATGTAGAAATTTGAATTTTGGTGTTTTCAGTTGAATAAGGATCAACACGGATTTGCATGTCATTTGTATTCTGTTTTTATTCACGCTTTACACAACGTCTCAACTTCGCTGGAATTAGAGTTTGTAGATTAACTGGTGTTATGTTATGTGGTTCGTCTTGGGTTTTATTTGCTTAATACTGAGACCTGCTACGATCAGATGATTTTTATTATGTTTTTAACACACCAAAAAAAATAAATAAATAAAGGGGGCACAAACTTTTACACACGATTGCATAGTACAAAGTACTGTCTGGGAGCAGCACGTATTTACTTTAATTACAGTAATTGTTATACAAAGTACAGTAAGTGTAGGAGCAGCACGCTACTGTAAGTACACATTTCCTTGGTTGTAATTGTGTGTGTGTGTGTGTGTGTGTGTGTGTGTGTGTGTGTGTGTGTGTGTGTGTGTGTGTAGAGGAGCAGACCTGCTGGCGGTGAACGCAGACGGGAACATGCCCTACGACCTGTGTGAGGACGAGGCCACTCTGGAGCTGATCGAGGTGGTGATGGCCGAGCAGGGTGAGTCTCGTCCTCAGAGTCACAGAATCGCTACAAAATCTGACACATTCCTGTCACTAGCAGCGTGAGCACGTAGCATCGGCCAGAACAGACACGTCTCCGCATACCGGTGATCAGCGTGTAACTGTGTCCACAGGCATCACTCAGGAGCAGATAGACGAGTGCCGCGCTGCCAAAGAGAGAGACATGCTGACCGACGTCCAAGCGCTGATTGACCGAGGAGACAACCTGAACGTCAAGGACCAGCAGGGGGCCACTCTGGTGAGAGACAGGCGTGCACTGAGAGAGAGACAGAGAGAGAGAGAGAGAGACAGAGAGCAAGACAGGAGGGCAGAAATCAAGATGAAGACAGAAAGTAACATAAAGGGGAAAAAAGACTAGGACAGAGAGAGACGAAAAGAAAGAAGAAGGTAACTGAGATCGAGAGAGAGAGAGACAGACAAGAGGGAAAGAATAAAAGACAGAAAGAGGGCAAGACAAGCAGGCAGTAAAGTGCTGCACATGTTAATGGTGTGTGTTTTTTTTTATTTGCATTTAACTGCTGGTGTGTGTGTGTGTGTGTGTGTGTGTG
>JAOTRS010000050.1:544858-555404 GCA_028565755.1 Dinotopterus cunningtoni | reverse complement strand
AAGTGAAACAAACACCGTATGTATGACATCCACTAAGTCTCTCACAATATCCCTAACTTATTGTGAGTAGTGTATATCAAAATACTATAAAATAAACTAAAGAAATGTGTGTGAGATTTTTTATTTTTTATTTTTTCAGATCCACACTATAGCGATCATAGCCGAGGGAATCCCTGAGGCGCTCACACGGAAACTCATCAAAACGGCAGATGAGAAAGGGGTCACCATCATCGGCCCAGCCACGGTAAACACACACACACACACACACACACACACACACACCCACGGTAAACACACACACACACACACACCTGTGGACACACACCACGAGCTGATCTCCATCCCAAATCACACACAGCATCAGTGCAAACATGCTGCACGGTTTGTAGGTTATTAGCAAAGCGTTCCAGATGGTTTACCTTTCTGCTTGTGTTTAATTTATTTGAGGTGGGCGGGATTAAGCCGGGCTGCTTTAAGATTGGGAACACTGGCGGGATGCTGGACAACATCCTGGCGTCAAAGCTGTATCGCCCTGGCAGCGTGGCGTACGTGTCCCGCTCGGGCGGCATGTCTAACGAGCTCAACAACATCATCTCTCGCACAACGGACGGCGTGTACGAGGGCGTGGCCATCGGCGGAGACAGGTGAGGCGCTCCTCGCAAGAAGAGCTGTGTGAAAATAAGAGGACATGTTACCATGCCAACAATCACTGTAAATTATAGGATGGAGCGATCAGCAAATAAATGAGTTGTTTCTATGGAAACAATAAGCGTTAATATGAACCTGCGCTGCTGTCCGAGCAGCTGTTAGAGAATTAATCAACACTTTCTGACCAATCAGAGCGCAGAGTTCAGTGGTGGTGTAACACATGCTCCCGTATTAACACAGATATCCCGGATCGACCTTCATGGACCACGTGCTGCGATATCAGGACACGCCCGGGGTGAAGATGATCGTGGTGCTCGGAGAGGTGAGGCTGCTTTACACAGCGTAACACTTCTGAAAGCACACGTGTGATGTCACTTCCTGTGGCTCCTGTGAGTGATGGCATAGAAACTGCTGTTATAGTCTTGCTCCCTTTCCTTCACAGTCTTTGTGTGTGTGTGTCTATGTGTGTGTGTGTGTGCAGATCGGCGGTACAGATGAGTATAAAATCTGTGAGGGCATTAAGGAGGGCAGGATCACTAAACCTGTGGTGTGCTGGTGTATCGGTACCTGCGCCACACTCTTCTCCTCCGAGGTCAGTATTACGCATCTTTGTGTGTGTGTGTGTGTGTGTGTGTGTGTGTGTGTGTGTGTGTGTGTGTGCGCCAAAAACACACTTACAAACCACGTTTATTTCTACTATATATCAAGGGGTGTATTCGACTGGAGAAATTCTAGAACTTCGAATCAAACGGAAAACTGTTCTGTGAAAAGTTCTAGAGTCCTGTTTGTTGGAACCAGTCCTGCAATTCTAGAACTGTTCTCAGAATTGTTTCTGTATGAATTTTGCATATGAATTCCAGTTCTAGAATTTCTCCAGTCGAATAGGCCGTAAGACGTGCTTCTGGGTGAGGGCAGGGCATAAACCATTTAAGGAGCATTTAATTGGAAGACCATCTAATTGGTACAGGATGAGTCATTAAAAAACTGGACAAAACGTGTGTGTGTGTGTGTGTGTGCTTCAGGTGCAGTTTGGCCATGCTGGTGCGTGCGCTCATCAGACCTCGGAGACGGCTATGGCGAAGAACGAGGCGCTAGCGGAGGCCGGGGTTTACGTTCCCAAGAGCTTTGATGAGCTCGGAGACGTCATCAGGTATGAAATAATCTAAAACCAATTAGTGTCTAGAACAATCCTAATCACTCAAATACAGTATGCGACAAAATATACAGTATTTACTTCAAGATTGAATGAAAAACTTTTATTTTAGGTTTGAAGAATGTAAAAACTGGAAATTCATGAAGTAATAGTTGAGTTTCTACACTAGATGACTAGTGAAATCTCATAAAACGTGTGTGTGTGTGTGTGTGTGTGTGTGTGTGTGTTGCGATTGGTCAGGACGGTGTACGAGGATCTGGTGGCGAGTGGCGTTATTGTTCCTGCGCAGGAAGTTCCCCCTCCCACAGTGCCGATGGACTACTCCTGGGCCAGGGTGAGTCTCTCACTTCTTTAGGTGGTAGCCCTTAAAGCTCAGAGTATTTTAACCATTAAATGTTTTTTTCAATAAACGTCTATAGGGCTGTGCAGTATAGAGTGACATGTCCTTTTTTTAAGCACAAAATAGGCAACATGATGAACTGAATTTCATTTCATTTTAACCAACTATACAAACTGCAAAAAGTAAAGAAATAAATGGGTCACACTGGCAAAGACATAGCACAGATACACATGATCACGTGTTTTTATGGTTGTTTTCGGGTGTTTCTATGACTAAAGTAAGAATAATAATATGCTCATCTTGAGAGTTTTCTTTTTTGATGATGTCACTCCCATATTCTGGTCATGTTAAAATTTACCCATTAAAAAAGTAATCATAACTTTCGTTCTACTGGACATCTGAAAACCCAGATACACAGTTTGAAGTCTGAAGCCTTCCTGTTAACACACACCAGCAAGGCTAACATATAAGCATACAAATATAAAAAAATCTACAGTGTAGTCGTGTGTGTGTGTGTGGGAACATGACTGACTTGGCAGTGCACCGTTCTGTCACTGTTATTGTGATACAAGTTGTTTGTGACGAGAGTGATCAGTTATGAGTGTTCTATAAGAGGACATGGCATACGATAAACAGGACACGGGTGGAAGGAGATTGGGAGTGATGTTTATATGGACCTTTGTTGACTGTGTGTGTGTGTGCGTAGGAGCTGGGTCTGATCCGTAAGCCAGCCTCTTTCATGACGAGTATCTGTGACGAGCGAGGTCAGGAGTTGATCTACGCTGGGATGCCCATCACTGAGGTCTTTAAGGAGGAGATGGGTTTAGGTGGAGTTCTCGGCCTGCTCTGGTTCCAGCGGAGGTACACACTGGCCACAAATGTAATAGTATCCCTATCCCTTAATTCCACTGTGGGAAGGCCACTTGATTCACTTGATAGGCCACATATAAACACCTTCATTTGTCCACTGAGACCAAAAAGAAAACCCCTTAGAAAAAAAAAAAGCACATATTTATCTTGGTGCGTGTGTGTGTCCTTCACCCTCTCCCTCATGGCAGGTTGCCCCGGTACGCGTGTCAGTTCATTGAGATGTGTCTGATGGTGACGGCGGATCACGGCCCCGCTGTATCCGGAGCTCACAACACCATCGTGTGCGCTCGCGCCGGGAAAGACCTCGTCTCCAGCCTCACATCCGGCCTGCTTACTATTGTACGTCCTGCATCACACACACACACGAACAACAGTGTTCCACTGCACTGCACTTCCATGTAAACGGGTGTGGGCGTGGTTATGGGTGGAGCATCATTATTGTTATGGAAATCCCGATCAAAGACACTGCATAACAGGGAGAGAGAGAGAGAGACAGAGTTATATTTAATCACCTTGCAAAGTGAATCTAAAAAACATTAATACAGTAAGATGAGTCTAAATTAGGGTAAATTACAGGAGTTCTTATTCTCTGTTTATCACACACACACACGCACACACGCACACCTGTAATCTGTAAGTTTGTCTTTCCCCAGCAAATAGCTGCCTTTTCTTCTTATCTTCTTCCTCACCCAGGTGTCTGGTTACAGTTGATGTCCTTGTATAATGTTGTTTACTCCAGTGTGCGCTTGTGTGTGTGCATACGTCACTCAAACGATATTCAGTACAGGGTATTTTGACCTGAGTTTAACTACATAAAAAGTACAGTACGAAATCCTCCTTATCGTTATGTCCAAGGATTTGTACCTACTGTCGGAGGAGAATGTGATGTGTCGATTTAAGTCAGTGTGTGTGTGTTTCATTTGTAGCTCTCTCTGCTAGCCCGTGCTGGCCAAAATACACAAATCCTGTACTTGAGTTACAGTAGAGACCCCCAAGTGCAAATATTACTCAAGTACAAGTAGACGTACTTGCGCACTGAGTAAAAGTACAGAAGCACTCACCTTCCAGTTTACTTAAGTATCAAAAGTACAGGGCTTGTATTAATACTCGTATTCTATTAACTCTGTCTCTGTATCTCTCTCTCTTTCCTTCCCAATTGTAAATGTGCTGTTTTCATCGCTGTCTCTAACCAGCTCCGTTTCTTATTTCAAACACCTGATATGTCATTAGGCGAGTCTCAAAGGAAAAGCAAGTCATGCAATTACGCATAATAGTCAGAAAATACTACCGCTTCAAATACTACAGGCTCAGATATTTTCTGTACTTTTTGTGTACAAAAAGTATCCTCTAATAAAACTACTCATGTAAAGAACACAGATATGTGAAATATGTCCAGTAAAGAAACGTACTTCGTTACCTCCCACCTCTGCTGCTAACTGACACACTCTGTGGCTATCTCAATAGAACTTTTTAGGAGAAGACACACTTATACATATATAAAAATAAAATGTGTGTATGTGTGTGTTACAGGGCGATCGGTTCGGTGGTGCTCTGGACGCAGCTGCTAAACAGTTCAGTAAGGCGTTCGACAGCGGCATGCTGCCCATGGAGTTCGTCAACAAGATGAAGAAAGACGGCAAACTCATCATGGGCATCGGACATCGTGTCAAATCAGTGAGACACACACACACACACACACACACACATACACCAAATGCACACTACTGTTCCATTTAGACCTGTACTATTTTTCATGAATCAGAAGGCCTCTGAAAGTGTTGTCTCGATGCTGTTCTGACCGTCATGACTTGTCTGTAAAAGTCACTCCTCGCTCAGTCATCAAACCTTATAACATTCACAGATCACTTCAAACACAGCGCTGTTGAACTGCGCGCACTTGCTTTAACACCTAGGCACTTGTTGCTGCATGTAGTGGCGTCTGCCATCATGAGCATCTGGGAGGCGATGCTTTAAAAGCTGTGACCTAATCAAGACATTATTCAGAATAATTGCTTCTCTGTGGCACTATTTGTAAAACTATTTGTTGCAAGTCTGGATTAGAACAAGACTGAAGGAGCTACTTTGAGTAGTGAAACGTTTCTACTTTTACAAGAGAGAAGTCTAGTTGATGTGACCCAATTCTCAGATAATCTCACCTGCATGACTAAAAATCTTCACAGACTCTTCGATGCAAAGCAAACCCAAACATATTCAGAGCTCGGTGTGACTCTCAGATCAGGGGGCGACCCAGACGAGATCCGGAGGCAGCTTAATGAGACAGCACCACATGGGGTGTGTGTGTGTGAGAATGAACATCAATGTTACAGTGAGCTGTGTGTTTACAGCAGAAATGCCTGGCTGTAACACCTCTTTTTAATAAAGCAGTGTTAACGCTTCCAGACTGCAGAGACCTTAAAGTCTGGAAGTGATGTGGATTCATTATTTATTATGTAATGTATAATGATCATAATAATAATGATGGTTGTGTGTGTGTCTGTTATCAGATTAATAATCCAGATATGAGAGTGCAGATCCTGAAGGACTTTGTGAAGCAGCACTTCTCTGCCACACAACTGCTGGACTACGCTCTGGATGTCGAGAAGATTACCACCTCCAAGGTCTGTGTGTGTATGCGCATGCGTGTCTCTCACATATACATATATCACACATATGTGTGAGTCTGTGTGTGTGTCTCTGTCTGGGTGCATCTGTGCATGTCTGTGTGTGTGGGTTTGTTTTGTGTTTGTTTATTTTAGTGTTCTTTCTTTCTCTCTCTCTCTCTCTCTCTCTCTCTCTATCTCTCTGTTACAGAAGCCAAATCTGATCCTGAATGTGGACGGTTTTATCGGCGTGGCGTTTGTGGACTTGTTGCGAACTTGTGGAGGATTCACTCGGTAAATACATACACTCTAAAGAGCACTCGCTACTAAACACACTTCAGCAGGCGTCCATGAATTGTAACACTCTGTCTGTGTGTGTGTGTTTCAGAGACGAGGCGGACGAGTTCGTGGAAATTGGCGCTCTGAACGGGATTTTCGTTCTGGGTCGCAGCATGGGCTTCATCGGTACAGCACCATACACGCACCACAACACCATGGGCTGTGTCACAAACCGCACTGTGGGGTACTTAAGTAGTGTGTCAGAGTAAGACCTGAGAGTGATGACACACTAAACAGCGCACCACCAGAGGCTGCTGCATAGAGGAATCTGTTTTTATTGTGTGATTTGGGACACAGCCATGAATCTAATGCTATAACGTCTTCTTGCTCATGTTCCCTATGCCCTAGGTCACTACCTGGACCAAAAGCGGTTGAAACAGGGCCTGTACCGGCACCCGTGGGACGACATCTCCTACGTGCTTCCTGAGCACATGTCCATGTGACCGTCATGGCTGCTGTTTTACGTCTCTAACCCAATGGGAAGTGTTTCATTCAGAGTATAAACTGGAGGTGGCGGGAGAATGAAGTGCGCTAGTTATATTTACATGCCAATTAGGGAACACTTATTTAACTTCTGACCCTGCATCTCCGTGCTGCACCTTGCACGCACATGTGCACACAAACACGCATGCACGTGGACTTCCCCTTGTACTTTGTGTGCTTTAGCAACTTTCTACTCACACTCTCCAGCAGCAAGAACACTAAACCCTGCTAACATGCTAGCATGATAACCAACTGGTTATGTGTAACGATCAGCTGGTTCCAAAACTAACCCTGTAGTTGACTGCTTAACATGATAACGGCTACCAGACAACTACTCAGCTTGATAACTAGCACTCCAGCATACTAACTGGGTTCATGGCTAACTATGTTGTTAATTAATTAGCTTAAGAACTGGTCGACTTGCAATATAGCTAGCTTGAACGACATTCCTGTTAGTATACTTTTAGCAAAGATAATTACTAGTTCAATCATAATTAACTGAAGCTCAAAATTTTTTTTACAAACTTTGATAACAAGCTGACTAGCAGAAGCTGTTTTATGGATGTATGCTAGCTAATTGAAAGCTAGTTATCAGTGTGATTTAATAGATGCTTTCAGAACTAACGTTTGCCAATCACTTTTATTATCTAGTGTAATAACTAGCTTGGATTATGACCACTTGTATTGCTAACAGGAAGCTAGTTATTAATATGGCTAGTTTTCACAGTAGGTTATTAGTAGGAGTAGGATAAGTTCTCTAACAGTTATGAAACCAGATGATAAGATGGCACTAATAACTAGCCTCCTGTTAACTACCGTAATAACAAGGCTGGTAACTAGTGGTCTTGCTAACCATGATAACTAGCCGGCTTCATAACTAGCTTATTAGCTAGTCCACTTTGATAGCTAGCTAGATTGATAAATGTTTAGTGCCAGGTTGCAAAGCATTCTGGGTCATTCTTTTGGGCTTAAAGATGACGAGGGGAAGATGACTTTTTTCTATAAGGATTTCTGTTTTAAAGTTTAGTTTATTTCTCACACACACACACACACTCCTGCTTTACTCAGTAATAAATATAATAAAAGCAGCTTGCACACTTGTAGCTTTGTGTCTGGGTTTAGGTCCGTTTATGCTCGTTACTGAAACTGGAAGAAAAATAATTTAATGTCTGATGTTACTATGTTTGAGATTGAGGGAGAGAAAGGCTGATTGACGTGTTACAGATTCATGTGTTAGAGCCTCTCTGCATGATCTAATACTTTTCTAATCACGCAACCCACTTCCTGTTTGTTTATTTGTTTTTGGTTTGTTTGTTTTCTGTTTGGGTAAGACTGGGATTCTCCGTTACAGCTCTGTTTTTAAATTTCTCTATTTAAATATCAAATCAAACAGCTTTTTGCTATGTCATATTTTTTTTCTTTCTTTTTCTTATTTAAAATACATGCCTAAAACTGTAATATTGTAGAATATAATAAAGTAATTCTTGGTTATACGTGTGTGTGTGTGTGTGTGGACAGGATATGTTTAGCGTCAGTTTCATATTTGGGTTCGTTTTGATCCAAGCACAAGGGTGGGGAAAAAAAATAAAACCATTATGTAAAAATAAATTGTAGGTTTATTACATAGCGGTGAGCTTACTAGCTGGTTTTAAAAATGTCATCTTCACTAATATCTTTAGCTATTAGAAAGTTATTAAGCTGGATAGTTTTCACTGTAGCTTCATAGAAGGAGAACTTGGACCTTGAATTATTCTGTGAAATTTGTAAAACAGGATAGTAATTAGACCAGCCACATACGTGATAACTTCCTATTAGCCGGTGTAATAACTAGCTCTACATTAAGTGTTGTGATGGGGAAAGAATAAGCATCTCACTGTAACGAGCACTGTTGGTTGTTAAACCTTTTTCCTGATAATGTTCCAATACTGGCCCTTGAGAATCACAGAAAACTGTAAGCATCAATTTTCCAGTTGACTTTTTAACTTTTTCTCGGTCGGTGATTGAGGATGTTTCCGTTCCATACTCTGCCGTTTACTCTTAGGCTCGTAGTGATGAATCTGGGTCTCATCACCAGTAATGATTCTCTTTAAGAAACTTCCACCCTTCTTAAAGTATCGGTAGAGTACACAAATTTTGTTTGCAGATATTCACACATTTCTGTTTATGCTTTTCCGTGAGTCGTTGCAGCACTGAATCTCTGCACACTGCCCTGCTTTGTGCAATTCACAAGGGGGCAATAATTTTGCTTGCGCTGCAGTTACAAATGAACTGATGTAATACGTTCACACCTGCACAGCAGTGACTGGGGAGACAGTGGCCTTGAACAGAAAGTGCTGATAGGACAGTGTTGTTTATAGCAAATAAACAGATTTAAAAAGGAACTTAAGTGTATTTACATTGCACAGTCATGCATTCTGAGTGTGCCACCTATACCACTTCAGCACTGTTATTTCAACTGTGAAAATATTAAGTAATCCCTGTAAGCTATACAGTTTAGCTTTTCTAATTGATGTACTGTATATTAGGGCAGGTGTTTGTTTACATTGAGCAAGTAGCTCATCTAAGGCACTGCAAAAGCTTCATCAAATTCTGGCCAGACAGTTTTGTATGACAAACTCTGGTTGGACAGTCAGACAGACTGTATATACAGCCGTACATTATCTCACAAAAGTGAGTACACCCCTCACATTTCAGCAACCACTTTATTATATGTTCTCAAGGAACAATACTATAGAAATGAAAGCTGGATATACTTTAGAGTAGTCGATGTTAAGCTTGTATAGCAGTACAGATTTACTGTCCGCTAACAATAACTAAACATGCAGACTTTATCGTCTAAATAACTGCCAACGAAAGTGAGTACACCCTAAATGAACATTTCAAAACTGTGTCCAAAGGGTCAATATTTTGTGTGTTATTATCTAGCATGGCCTTCATTCTTCTAGGCCTGGAATTCACCAGAGCTGCACATGTACAGTGCATCAGGAAAGTATTCACAGCGCATCACTTTTTCCACATTTTGTTATGTCACAGCCTTATTCTAAAATTTATTTAATTAATTGTTTCCCCTCAGCATTCTACACACAACACCCCACTCAGTTGATTGGACATGATTTGTAAAGGCACACACCTGTCAACTAAGGGACCTTGTATAGACAGGTGTGTGCCTTTCCAAATCATGTCCAATCAACTGAATTTACCACAGATGGACTCCAATTAAGCTGCTGAAACATCTCAAGGATGATCAGGGAAAACAGGATGCGCCTGAGCTCAATTTTGAGCTTCATGGCAAAGGCTGTGAATACTTATGTACATGTGCTTTCATAATTTTTTTATTTTTAATATATTTGCATTTATGGGGTGTTGTGTGTAGAATTCTGAGGAAAAAAAATGAATTTATTCAATTTTAGAATAAGGCTGTGACAACAACATGTGGAAAAAGTGATGCGCTGTGAATACTTTCCTGATGCACTGTAGTTGCTGGGATCCTTTTCCACTTCTCCATAATGATATTACAGAGCCGCTGGATGTTAGACACATGACGCTTCGCCACCTTCCACTTGAGGACATCCCACAGGTGCTCAGTAGGGTTCAGGTCTGCAGAGGTAGCACACTCAGAGGTCCTCTGAGAAATCTAATCCCGTCCGAATGGGAATGTCTGTGATTGCCGATTTTTTTTTTTTTTTTTCCAAAACGCGTTTTCTTTTGTGTTTTGGTCAAGGTGAACTATCACTAGCGCGCCGGTGTTATGCTCTAAAATGCCCCCCTGCCATGGATTGCCCCTCCCTCTACATAATCGCTATCAAATATTGCATTTCAGCGCATAACACCTGTATTCAAGTTTGCGCACCAATAATGGTTGTAGATGTGGACATGTGATCTTGTGCAATGCCCACATGTAAAACACAGACACTCTACCTCCGTAATAAACACGGAGCTGTTAGTCCCGTCCGAATGCATACATGAAATGACAGACGTCGTCTGAAAGAAATTCCGGTGCTTTCAGGGGGCCCCCGGCCCTGCTATAGGAACTTTAAAGGGAAATGGGTGCATGGGAGCCTACTTTTAGAAGGCCCTCTTAGGCCCTCCTATTATGGTCCTGGCTTCTGGCTA
>JAOTRS010000050.1:436068-447002 GCA_028565755.1 Dinotopterus cunningtoni | reverse complement strand
ACTGTAATGTATGATCTGTAAAGCTTAATTTATTAAATGTTAATTACGGTTCATTGTCACTGTGTACAGAATTGGATGAGATCCAGGATGAGAGCGGTGCTTTAGGTACTGACCGCACGGAAAGAGAAACTAGGCTGTTCTGTTTTGTTTTGTTTTTTGCTTCCATGTCCTGATCCCTTGTCTTGAAATAAAGACAGAATCTAAACATACAGTTTTAGTCTCACTCTCGTTTGTGCAAGAGTGTGTGTGTGTGTGTGTGTGTGTGTGTGTGTGTGTGTGTGTGTGTGTGTGTGCGCGTGTGCACGCACATGTGTGAAGAAGCTCCTGCACGAGTCACATGACCACGCATTAATAGCTTCTCCAGGACAAGACGCAGTGTTTTTTTACGTTACTCACTCACAGCAGTTTATTATCTGAGTTTAATTATTAACCAGCTAAAATAATGAGCTAAAGTTTATCATGCATATAATTAACTTGACAAATTTAATTTATTTTTACTTTGCATTTACCCTAATCTGCCCCAGGTTTTTTTTTCCCCAAGGAACAAAAGTTTAGGCAAGCATGGGAACTAACAGCATAAAGACAAATCTGTCTCTCGACTCGCTAAGACGTCGACACCAAAGATCTAACAACCGCAACGTCTGATTATTTATGCTCTGTATGTTACTAAAATCTTTTAACAACAGAAAAGAACGAGATGGTTTTTTAGTAGTCAGTCCATTTCTGAGCGTCATCATGTAGTAACACAGATGCATACCTCAAGCTAACGTTTCACTAACCGCGGCAAAAAGTGTTTTCAGCTAAAGTTACATTTAAGAGTAAATAATAAAAAATTAAACACCAAAGGCACGAACCTCATCTCAAAACCCCACGGGTCAGCACACAGTGTAGTATTTAATAGAAATGTTGCTGTCATACACTCAGTGTTTCCCAGAAGCCTTCCCGTCAGGTTCCTGTCAGACTGGAGCTCTTTCTAAATGTCAGGGATTCCTGCAGACTATCTGCTTTTCCCAAGACCTCAGTTACAGAACTAATACACAACTAGTGTTCTTTTATATTATTATTACCTGCGTCTGTGTTTAACAGCACTTGGATGATGTATGCCACAATTTCCACACATATTTTCCAAAATCTTTTTTTTTTCTGCAGACCCCAGGGAACCAGCAGTGCCATCAGGAGTCCTGGCAACGTGAAGCGACCTCACATAGCAACCACCTGTGGCGCTAGAGAGAGGCTGAAAAGTAAAACGAGTCATTTTGAGTACCGGTCCTCTGAAGGCAAACCTCCAGACCATCTGTGTTCTGTAGAAATATGCACATAAATCCACACACACAAATACACACGTAACATCCTACATGTCAAGAATTGCAAAAAAAAAAAATGAGAAGCAGGAGAAGAGCTTTTAGAAAGCTAAAGTACTGTAGAATCAGATGGACACAAATCTTTTTTGTCAGTAAAGTGTGCAGGACCCGTTTCTGTGGATCTCAGCAGCAGTGTTGTTTAGGTCTGACAATGACGAACACTTAAGCCCTGAGAACTTAGGGAGGCGTTAGAAGAGATGATAGGTGATGACAAGATCACCAGTGTTACCTGCATTCACAAGCTGTTGCACAGATCTGGTCTGACATGTATGAAGTGAGACGAAGAGAAACAATGCCCATTTTTTCAAGTTAGAAAACCAATACACAGCAGATGATGGTGTTTATTTCACAATCCACTGATCAGCCATAATGTTAAACTCCTTGACAGGTGAAGTGAATAACATTGATTATCTTGCTACAGAGGCACCTGTCCAGGGGGAGGGGGAGGGGTGTATTATACAGACAGTGAACAGTCGGTGGCCAGGTAAACCAAAACGTTCCCTAGTCTATCCTTAGAAGACTTAGAATCTTTGTATTCCATGAAGGGGATCCAGATTTGCTTCACACAAACTCTCTACTGCTGTCCCACAGGGCTCAGTACTTGGTCCACTTCTGTTCTCCCTCTATACCCGGTCTTTTGGTAAGGTCATATCCTCAACCGGCTTTTCATACCATTGTTATGCAGATGACACTCAACTCGTTCTTCCTCAGGTACGTGTTTCTGTTCAGCTCTCAACATGTCTGGCAGACAACTCGTCCTGGATGGCAGCTCATCAACTGAAACTTAATCTTGCTTAAGCCTAACTGCTGTTTATTCATGATGATTCATCCCTCTGTCAGGGGGGTCCCCTGTCCTGGACCTCTTTGGACAAAAATTGCGTCACTTCTTCAGTCAATGCCTGTAACCTGACAGACAATCAACTCATTTCCCCACACATTGCTAACCTTCCTCGCTCTTATCGATTTCTTCTTTCCAATATCAGAAGAATTTTATATTTCTCTCTGCACAGGCTACTCAGGTGCTTGTTCAGTCCCTTGTTATTTCAAGACTGGACTCCTGCACCTCACTCCTGGCATGTCTGCCTCTGTCCATCTCGGCAGTTAATCCAGGATGAAGCTGCATGTCTTGTTTTCTAGCTTCATGAAGCTGCTGCATTAAATTCAAAACACAGATTCTTACCGATGGCCTACAAAGCTAACAATGGCCCAGCACCCACTTACCCCTCAGCTCTAATTACACTCCGCACCGCATCATGTTCCATCTGATCCGCCAGCACTGCTCGGCTGGTCCCACCATCTCTCAGGGATGGAGGAGGACAAGCGTCTAAACTGCCTCCTGTCCTGGTGGAATGAACTTCCTCTAGATGACACTAGCAATTTTTTACGCCGAGAACTAAAGACCTGCTGGTTCCTTAGGTATTTGCATGACAGGCTCTTGGGCTCCCAGGGGCCATTCATGAGGATATTACCCTGCCACGTACCACCTACCTAAATAGCTCATCAACTGTAATTTAATCTTACTAAACAGTGTCCTTTTTCAGTAAGATAATGTGCTTTAACACGTTACACACATTGTTCATGAATGGTTTGAGGAACATGACAGAGTTTGAGGTGTTGACTCCGCCTCCAAATTGGTCTGTGGGACGTGCTGGAGACACAAGTCCGATCTATGGATGATCCAACTCACACTTACAGGATATAAAGGATCTGCTGTTGACAGCTAGGCAGGGACAGACACATACAGTACAGACACATTCACACCTTAGCCAGACCACCTGCTGGTACGTTTCTGGGGGATGCGAGGGAACCAGAAAAAAGAAGCAGCGGAAACACACGTGGAAAAGGAGAGGACATCTGAAACACCACACTGTAGATTGAGGATTAATAGGCACTAGAGGACCCTTTAGTTCAGAACTGAAATAGGTGCCCTGGAGCTGTGAGAAAAACAACTAACCAGCAAAAATAGTTTGAAAAAAAAAATAGTTTTGGGGGGAAAATGAAGTTACGCTCTTTGTTGCAGCACCACAGGTTCATCTGGCATCATATACAGCTTACAGGAAGCATACTTTATTACAGAGTATTAAAATATAAAAGACTCATTCAGATATCATCATATTAGTCTTTTATTTTTCATTTTTCAATCCTCTCCCACTTTTGTGTTAGACTGAGGCAAAAAGGGACAAACACTTTTTTCTATTTGTCTCTTCCCGAGTGGAGATTATTTCAATAATCTATATGTGGAAAACCCAGCTGCGTAACGACTCCGAGCACCAATATCTTTTGATGAATGTTTGACTCTGAACATCATTAACCTCCTGAGACTCGGACTCTAGTGTCGCGCACACTGTAATTTGTCCTCGCTTTTGTTTATTAGCATTTGATAACTATGACCTTAATGTGTCATACATTATTGGTGTGTCTCCAAAGAGATGGAAGTTTGGCAAAAGAGTAATGTCCTTCATATCAGAATACATGGAAGTCAAGTGAGGATATTTACGGCTCAAGAGGTTAAAATTGTACAAAAGCGTACTAAAAGATTTACAGAAATTAATGCTTTCATGTGAGAAGGTCAGTCCTGGTGCGGCGAGGGGAAAAGGTCCATGTGTCTCCTAACAAACTGGAAAAAATGTTCCACACAGAATAATCTACTTGAAAGTCAGCTGTATTATAAATACTAAATGCTGAAATACTCAAATTAAGTGATGTGACATTTCTCTGGTTATGTACCAGCTGAGTTCGAGCATGTCAGCTTCTCAGTATGAGTCAGGATGACCAGGCCACGGTACGAGGTCATCATTATCTATAATAGGCCCCAGGAACTTTAATGACCAGAGAGACTTTCTGATTAATTATTTATTTATTTTTTATTAGCTGCAGAATAAAGATGCGGACTGAACAGGCAGTACGATCTGAAGTAAACAACATTTTAGGCTTTTTTTGCTTGTTTTTTTTCTCTAATGTGCATCAATCTCGACTAAATCATCATGGTGAAAGGATGGCACATTAACGCAAGGGTCACTTGACGAGGTCCTTACTCTCTCTCATCTCTGCGCCTGTAACAGGCAGCCCGACTCTCAGGCCTTAACAAGCCTCTATCTAGATCCAGATATGAGGTTGGTGTACTGTGCACCAGTGGGCTTTTGTGTAGGTCTTTGTTTTTAAGAGCAGTAGCCTGAGGAGCACTTCACTCCAGCTTGCCTGTAACACCCTTATACTCTTATTTCACTCTTTTCTCCCTCCCAATTAGAGCCAAATATCGATCCCTGCCACGGCTCTGCATCCACTCCAATAACTCTAATGCCTGCTCTGGGCTCAGACTGAGATATCTCTGCGCTGCTGCTGCTGACGGATTGAGTTCGAGAGTGTGTTTTCTCTTTCATCTCTTACACGGGGAATGAGAAGGGAGGAGAGTGACATAGAACATCCAGCTGATCTCCTGCTAATACACACGGTTTTTGTGAGCATCAGCTGATTCCTTCTCCAAAAAATACTGGAGGTTCTGACTTGTGCTGCTCAATGGAATGACAAGAAGTCTGAATCTTTTTGCACCCGTGACTTTTTGAGGATCCAAATGTGTATTTATTACCATCTCATTTAATTATAAATAAATAAAATATTTTATCCATGTTTTTATGAATCAGAGAGAGTGGGTGTCTAATGAGAGGACGGGGCTTGTGCATCACACTGCAGTGTATGAAAGTCAGGAGATGGATTCAGACGTCTTATTACTGAATCATGAATGAATAGAAAGCCGTTAGTGAAACACAGAGTTTGTCACTTTAATGAGGTTTACATTTCATTTCACGTGAATCCCAGTTTGCACTGGCAGCGTGGCAGCGACGCGAGCCGAGACCATCCATCATCTAGGTTTTTATTTTTTGCACTTGTTTAGCAAATCTAACCTCGGCCTGAAATATGTAGAATAAACATATGTTAATACTTTAAACATGCATCGGCGCATGTCATCAGTGTATGATTTGAGTTAATATGATATGAGTTCATTCACAGAGATTTATCTGAAATATCATCTGTGTGCTGTTTACTTTATGGACACACACACACACACACACACACACACACACACACACTGCAGCATGAGGATCATATTTTATAGAGTTTCTAGCTGGACCTTTTAACATAGCTGCTCTGTGTGTCATCAGGGTCGAGTGTAAAGGTCACTGTGATGAACATGACAATGTGTCGGATTCAGAGCCGGTCCGGTCTGGTGTGAGGTCACAAACTCCAAACTAAATAAAGATGATAATATTATTAATAATAATATCTGACATATTGACTTATAAAGTTTAATAATCCAGATCATGTGCACAAAACATTCTAATGAAGATCTCAGTGACCCCTTTGTCGCAAATCTGTGCCTTAAGTTCTGTAAAATCAGTGTAATGTGATTAATGTGCTCGGTTAATTAAAGGCCATTGATGAGAGAATAGCGTCATGAGTGAGAGTGAATTTGTAAACTAACATGATTATCATTCGCCGTGTTTACAGACAGCAGCAGAGAGTAATGATTTTTCTGATTCACACCTTTAGTTTAATTTCATTTATTATTTACTGAAAATGAGGCTTATTACAAAACAGTTGATAAAAATCATAAAACACACACACGTTTCTTAAGTATAACACCTTAAATGACCTTAAAGAGGAAGGAACTTTAAATAGTCTGTTACTATTAGATAAAATCCCTGCCATTACACACACACACACACACACACTTGTAGATGATGAGCAAAATTTCGTTACTTTTTGAAGATTCTAATTTGCACTTTGACGCCTGATTTCCTGCTGCAAGTCACAGTACTGGAGAGTGTGTGGTCTCCTGCTGTACGGAGATAAGGGCACACTGGTGTGTAAACTCTCCCATTCTGTCCAGCTGAGACGCTCACTGGGAAACGCTGGGATTAATGCAACAGGAGTCCATTATTCTCTTCTTTTCTTCTCTGTGAGAGTGTGTGTGTGTGTGTGTGTGGATGTTTCAGAGGATGATAAAGTTCTCCAACATGTCCACATGTGTCTCCAAGCTGGCATGGATGTAAACTGATTATTATTTTTATTTTATTGTTCATATGTTATTGGATTATTTGTTTAAAAACAAAATCCTGCCATGCTTGTGATCTAAAATGGATTCATGTTGAGTTTTCTTTGAAAATCGCAACATAAAAGCTCTAACTTGTTCCATTCAAACTAAAAAAAACATTCAGCTTTAGTCATTTGACATTTGTGTATCTAACGTGTTTAGTTTAACAGCTTTTACCCGCTCCTTTCTGACCGATCGTATTTTGAGGATTATACATTTACATTAACATACATCTACACACTTATTATGAGGTTCTTATTATAAGTTACTATACATTTTCCATAAAGAGGATCATGGAACACTATGAGGGAGTGTGTCGCTCCATGTGATCACATGACCACTGCACAAGTCCCTGATTGGCTGATCTGCAGTCTGGGAGAGAAAGAAAGAGATCCCCCTCCCCCTCGCTCCTCACTGCTGTGTGATTTTATTGCGGCCTGTTGGTGGAGCTGTTGAGCTCACTGTCGCAGAAATCTAGAATATTCTGACTTCAAATAACAAAACGTTTGGTGTGTGGAATGCTGGATCAGAAACTTGAAAAGATTTTTTTTTAAATGAAGAAAGTGGTTTCTGATCCCTGATTTACATGGCGGTCGGCGTGTGGGCGAGTCTGCAGGAGATCAGTCAGTAAACACTGAGCTTCTTGGTCTACACGGAGGTGCGCTCGCCCATCGGGCAGACTCGGCTGCTTCTGGAGGGCAGTCATGCAGCAGGTTCAGCTCCTACTTCACCAAGGCCTTCATTACCCATTCAACTGCATCTCTCACATCACCTCGGTCAGTTACGAGACTAAAACACCTGCAGATGTTTCTTAACCATTTATGTCACTGGACATGTTTTAGAAAGAAAATGAGCTATGAATTTGGAATGGAATGTAGGGATTTAAGATGTAAGGAATTACAGAACGTTTCTCAGACCATCATCCTAATGTGTGGTCCATTTTACCGACGCTGTTCTGTTCGTACAACATTAGAGTCTGACGAAATAAAGGGCACCATTCAGATTTTAAAGAGCCTTTTATTTGTATAATTACTGCAGTGATTAATGCGTTTCAGCTGCAATCATCCCTTAACTTTAACTGGCGCAGTGAGGAGACTCTCATCTCTTACACAGTCGTCTGGGAGGCGTGTCCCATGGTCATGGAAACGATTTTACTGTGTTTCAGAAGAGTCACATTATGTGGAAATAAAATAAAGTCAGCTGACGACCCGAACCAGGTGAAACAACTCCATTTTAATACTTGCGGTTTTGGAACAGGACATCCACCCACCCATAAATGTGTGATGGTCCAGTGTCCAAATACTTACTTAACCTTAACAAATCGTAATTTAGAATAATTACTGTAATATACCTGTGTGAGATTATATAAATTAAAGCTGCACTGGAAAAACAAAACATTTAAATTATAAAATGGATAAATACTTCGAGGCGGTAAGCACTGTAATTCCATTTGTTAACAGATCTGCATTTAAAATGATTGTTAGTGAACTGAGACTCTTCTTTATTAAAATCTTCACTGTTGATTTGAAGCGTCTCTTAGGGAACAGTGATTAATGTTATTGTCCTTAACAATAGATTAATCTTTATTTATAAAGCATTCTTGTTTGGTTCGTATAAATCTCTAGACAGAATAGGACACGGAATACTTATGTAACTTCAACCCAAAATGTACAGTTACATTCAGCTCTTTATTTATTGACACAGTGGCTGTGCAGCTTCATTACGTATTAATGTTTGTGTTTATTAGAACAGAAATGTGCTGTACCTCCTAACACGATGTAAAGGTTGTACTTTGCAGTAAAACACTGAAGATGTTAAAAAAAAACAGCACTGAAGTTTTGTTACTAATTCCTTTAAACATTTTTTTTGTTTTTTTTATTTGGTTAGTAAATAAAGCTATTTTATTATTTTATATATTATTTAGCTGCCTATTAGTTGACCACAAAACTGTCAGTCACCTCTAATTATCATCAAGTTATCATGTATGTATAATATTACATTGATGAGGAACCTCATGATCACCTTGAGCTTGAGCATGATCACGTGTGAATGGGGGGTTAAAATGGTAAATCGTCAGCCACTAGAGGGCCTCAGAGACATTTTGGCCTTTGGCTGATGCAAAAATGTGGATGTTCTATGGCTGAGGGATGGAACCCATTCAAGATGTCTGTATCTTCTCTCCTTCCCTTCATCTCCTGATCTCTAAGCCTGGAGATGAACCCATGTGCAATGTTCTGACTGCTAACGCTCCTCATCATCTCTCTGATGGAGGCGACTCGATGCTTCAACTCCCTGGAGAAAAGCACTTCAAGGTGTGTGTTTTTGAAAAAGACTCAGGTGGAGCTGATGCCATACAATGGCATGTAATTATGAGAGTAATTAACCAGCTTGCAGTTCAGCAGAATCAGATAAGGACACACTGCGATACGGTATAATAATGAGTGTGTGTCCGGATCCATGAAATAAAAGTGCAATAGGAATCAAAGACATGGTCGTAAAGCATAAACTTCAACACAGTGCTCTACGTGAACCCATAATTACTGTGGCTAATGATGCAAATGATAGCATCTCCATCTTTGTTCATACAGAGCCTTCTTAAAATGCATTCTCATTCATCATGTGGATCCTCTGAGGACCTGCGGATAATTAAGCGCTAAAAATGTCCCAATTAGACACATTTTAGTGACCATTTTTTGAGGTTCTAACTGTAGCTCCATTGACTCATAAAGCTGAACAGACTCATTACCCACACACGTGTTTACACACGCACACACACACACACATGGCGCTGTGCTCCATGGTGACTTCAATCCTGCTGTGAATCTTCAGCCCTCATTTGTAGCTACACTACAGAACTGATCTGACAATTTCAGGGTGGGACCAGCGTGGCTCATCCAATCTGACATCAATAAGTTCTGTTCGCTGTAGCTGCAGGAACATCAATCAGCAGGTCAAAGGGTCATGCCAAGTGCAAAATTGGAACATTTCTTCATTACCAATATTCAGCCTTTCCAACAAGCAGAACATGTAGCAAAAAAAAAAAAAAAAAAAAAGGTGATAAAATGTGCAGTTCAAAAGCCAAGCAGTTTCTTCCACAACCAGAAATCCCACACGCCTGCCTAAAACTATTCCTCATTCTGGAAAGAAAGGTCATGGTTTGATTGAAGTGAGCAGAAGAATAACACTTTATATCCGTGAAAAAGTGCAGCCTGTGGCGTCTTCTCTCCAAAGAAGACTCTCTACACACTTCTCTGCGTGATGGTCCTGGTGAGGCTCAGCAAAGTCTAGTGTGGCAATAAAAGTAAAATAAACAGGAGTGTGAAGAGACCTTTGTGTTGTTTCCCGGCTCTCAAAGAGTCACTAATAGTCACAAGATGATGACATCGACTAATTTGCATATTAACTGAGTCATAATCATTGTTATTTGCATATTAAAACACGCCACATGAAGGAGAAAGATTTTCTAAAGCTGCTTGTCAGCGCTCTTAGGAACGATTAGAATGAATTCAGAAAGCTGTAAGTGTCAAAATTATGCGATATTCCCGCTGCAGAAATTCTTTCTCTGTGACATTTTCTCTTTTTTTCCTAGGAGTTATAAAACTATTTCCACTACAGGAGCTCAGTAGCGAATGTCAGGGGGGGAAAAGTGTAAATAATTCTGACAGCTGATTGGTCCAAAGGTTGGTGTAGCGTCTCTGATCCTGAACTTAACTGTACTTGACAATATTTTATATTAAAAACACAGATTTTCCACAGAGGGAATATTGAGCTTCATATTGCAAATATCACTCACTAAAGCATCGCCATCACTCTTCTACAAACTCTGTGTGTGTGTGTGTGTGTGTGTGTCACTCTGTGAAGGTTTTGTAACTGGAAAACCAGAGCAAGCAAACAGATCAGGGAACATGCTGTATTTTTTTTGTAACTGCAATAGATTGCACTGATATTCTGCTCGGTGTCGCCCCCTGGATCTCTGAACATCCGGCTGTCAATAAACGGATCATTCATCCCTTGCTCACTCGTCTGTCGATTACACTACAGTGGTGCTGAAGACATTTTTTATAACCGAACCCTGCTTTAAACTTCTCCAGCACTTTATCCCTGACCTGTCTGGTGTGTTCCTTGGGCTTCATGATGCTGTTCGTTCACTAATCTTCTCTAACAAACGTCTGAGGGCTTCACAGAACAGCTGTATTTATACTGAAATTAAATTACACACAGGTGGACTTTATTTACTAATTAGGTGAATTCTGAAGGCTATTGAAGATTTTTATTTGTAAAATATTTTGAGAACTATGTATTATTTTCTTCCCCTTTACAATTATGTGCCACTTGGTGTTGGTCTATCATATAAAAGCGCAATAAAACACATTTACGCTTGTAGTTGTAACGTGACAAAATGTGGAAAAGGTCAAGGGGTACGAATACTTTTGCAAGGCACTGTAGCAGTGTTCCACAAACACCGGGCCATGGAGCCGTAC
>JAOTRS010000050.1:422192-434835 GCA_028565755.1 Dinotopterus cunningtoni | reverse complement strand
CAGATCTTTGAGTTCATCTCATTAAAAATGGGAGCAAAAACAAAAGTGTTGCGTTTATATTTTTGTTCAGTATAAAATCCCCAGTTGATCAGCTTTTTCTGCTTCTGTTATGATCATGGACTTTTATAATGGATGCTATTGTTTCCTCTTTTAGAATCAGCTCAGTGACACACAGATGGCTTTGAGGTGTTTAATTGCTGTGAGAGCTGCAGGACCCTCCTTGGTTAAGGGTAATAGTCAGGCGCAGTGGTTAAGACGTTGGACTACGGTTCGGAAGGTCCCATGTTCAAATCCCACCACCATCAATTTGTCCCTGTTGAGCCCCTGAGCAAGGCCCTTAACCCTCAACTGCTCAGATTTATAATGAGATAAAACTGTAGGTTGCTCTGGATAAGGGCGTCTGTTAAATGTACAGTAAATGAACAGTAAAGTTGGGTCGCTGAGGTCTGAGTAAAGATTTGCTTGATGATTAAGGAATCGCTCAGCCACGTCATATCGAGAGTGAAAGTGAGCAGCATCATGGATTTACTGATACAGATGATGAGCAGACCACAATAGAGTATGTGTGAGCTCGAGGCCAAAACATAACCCTGCTATCCATTATCTCCCCGGGTACCTTCTATTGCCATCTCAGGGAGTTTTTCCCTCAGCACCGTCGCCCTCGGCTTGTTCATCAGGGACGATCTGATCATTCTGATCATTTTGATTCATACACATTTTCTTACATTTCATACATATTTCCATAATTTTGCAACACCGACCACTGTTAAAAACGCTATTAAAATAAATAAATAAATAAATAAATAAATGATGAAAAGGTGGGTTGCGTTTTTATTTTTGGGACTTTCCCCTCAACACTGTCACCTCTGAGGTGCTCATTAGAGATCTGTCCAAATCTACACACATGGAGAAAGCTGTAAAAGGGCCAAGACTTTTGTTGCAAATGTGATAGAAGTAAAACACATTTTATGGTGTATTGGGAAGCAGGAATAATGTCTGCTTTTATTCTCATGCCCGTGTGAGTGACGGCTTATAGAGGAAAATCACAGGAGAAGGGAAAGAAACAACAAATAAAAATACTATAAAAAAAGAGATAACTCTATTCTGTAGTTCAGTGTTGAATCTCCTTTCTGATGTTCCTTTCTGATGCATCCTGAAACCCTAACCTTAGACACCTTCAGATACGTAGTGTGCAGTGTTTGCCCTTTCCTGGTACATTTCAAGTTTAATATTTGATTTGGAGATTCTTTTGGGTATAAATTATTTAAACTATTTTCAGATTCCTTACTTTATTTCTTGCTCATGACTTTTGAAAGTGCACTGGTAGTAATAATAATATAATAATAAAAAAGTGGAGTAAAAGACTCTCAGGTCTAATACAGTTAGAGTTGATCATAGTGATAGAAAGGGTGATGCTTAAACTGAATATAATCCATATTTCTTTTTGACTAAATATTAATATTACCAGTAAGACAGTCTCGCTCACATTACCGCTGTGTTTGATAAACATTATGATTTTTATTGTTTCTGAATTCCTTTCATGCTTCTCCTCAGTGTCGAGTCTCGCTCGCTCATTAGGGATAAATTTAAATCTATAAAGCTGTCCATTGTTAAATGCACTCAACTAATAAAACTGACTGAAGTCGACAGTCGACAGTAATCCTAACAAGAGCGTGCTGTGAAAACTTCAGCAGAATGAAATCTTGAATTGCTGTAACTTTTATCCCTTTTCAATATGGTGAGGATATAAAATGCAAGCGCATGGTTGAGAAATGTGTAAAGAGGGATGTACCGTACAGTCTGTATATTTAGTCATTTTCACAACTGTATGTAGAGAATGTTAAATTTCTGTAGCTTAGCGCCGTACCGTTGATAAATTAAGCATCATTCAGATGAAATAACAATAACTCTTTCTAATGCGGTTTGGGTTTTTTTTTAATCCCAGGTTCCTCAGCGGTCCAGAGGGAGAATCTGGTGGAGCTTGATTAACCTTCTCCAGCCAGTTGAGGTGTGAGACTCGCAGGGCTGCATGGATGGCTGGAATCCAACAGTGCTTTTAATCAACTTTTTGAGGAGTTCCTGAGGCTCTCACACATCACTGGCATCTTAACAATGTGGAAGGATTTATCAGATAAATCGTGTGTCTGCTGCAGCCTCCCTGCTGCGTGTGCTCTGGTGACCGTGGTGTGTGATGTGTTTTATCTGAAAGATCTATGCATTGTCATAATGAATTCTTTTTAAAACCGTGATTATGTACTGGAGAGATCTCTGCACTCGCTCCGGGGCTTTGAACATGAAACCGATTGTTAGACGGTTAAAGCTGTGTGATTGTTGTGGTGTGGTTTTGGGTGTGTCATGTCACTGAATAAAAAATGCAAAGAAGAAAGCTTTTTAAAAAATTTAAAGAAACTGAAAAGTATTTAAAAATAAAAGTTATTTTTACCAAAAAAAAAAAGCAAACAGTGACTTAATTCTTTAAAATATATTTCAAAACTTGTATCATAATGTATATTTTAAAAGTATTATAAAATATATTCCAGTTAAAAACTAGTAAAAATTAAATCCTCTACTTCTTCTTCTTT
The DNA here is from genome assembly GCA_028565755.1 of Dinotopterus cunningtoni. Taxonomy (NCBI): domain Eukaryota; kingdom Metazoa; phylum Chordata; class Actinopteri; order Siluriformes; family Clariidae; genus Dinotopterus; species Dinotopterus cunningtoni. The sequence continues at coordinate 432,253 of JAOTRS010000050.1, read as the reverse complement.
TTCTTCTTCTTAACTCAGTTATGTACAGTATTTAACTTGTCTTTATGACACCTGTGTATCACACAGCAGATCACTGACGATATTCACAGTGATGTATCTGTCACTTAATCTGTGTAAATATTAATATTAATATTAATGTGTGCATATTTGTTTGACTCGCAGTTTCTATTTCTTTCCTGATCATCTGGACCTCATTCAGCAGAGTAAACATGTTTACTAACTGCATTAACACGTGAAGTGATAAACGCTGGTGTCACATGAGCTGGTCTCTGGTGCTGATGGCGTATGGCGATCCTGCTGGTCAGCAGGTGACAGCCTATTTGTAACATGGACCTCTACTGGAGTTATTAAGGAGGTCCGCTTAGAGTTTGGCACTGCGACGTGAGAGGTCCAGGTGTTCACACAGTCAGAGTCCATGGTGACGGACTGGTGGCCTTCAGACAGGCGTCTGTTCCTCCTGTTCCTCCTCATCAGTGCGCTCAGGTTTGGACAGCTCCTAAACTCTCCACTGTGTGTCAGTTAACACACACTCTGTCTCCGGGTTAAGGAACACGACGGGACCTTCAGCTCAGGAGCAGAGCAATAGAGGAACAGAGTGCCGTGGACATAATGGACATGAGGAGTTACTGCTCTGAAGTTCATGTGTGAAGGTTATGGAGCTGTCGCAGGGATTAAGAGGTTCAGCAGGGTTAGTGACCTGTGTAGGACACTCAAGAAAGACTCTGACTGAACTAAACTCTGACTAAAGTCTCCTCATTGGTAGAAGGTGTTGTGTATGCAGGTTTATATAAAATTTAAGTGTGTTATTGCTTCCGTAGTAGCTCGTTCAGAGGGATGTGGTCATGAGTGATACAGTGAAGTGTTCTGTAGAAGCAGATGTGTTTGAAATAATCAGACATGTGAACCTTTTCCCCATGAGGTCCACCACCCAGATTTTCTTAAGCTTGCATCACCTTAATAAAAACAAACACGCCGATACTCTGGAGAGTGCAGGAGAAATGTATAAATAAAAACAGTCACGGCTTCAGCCAACCTGACTGGACATTACGGAAACACCATCCACATGCGAACGAGCCGCTCCATCAGCTTGAGGAGGAACAGCAACCAACCTCCTGCACTCCGAAGCTCTGGACATCGCGTTCAGCACCATGGACATTACCCTCGCCCACCTCTCTGATGCGATGCCTGAAAAAGATCGAAATGCAATCGATAATTTCACCTCGCGTGTGTGCTTGTCATGACTTGTGATTCCACTAGGCGCATGAAACGTTTCCTCTTCCCTGCTAACACAATCAGGCGCGCGGTACAGTAGCATGGGTTTTGTGCTGTCAAATGTGTGTGTTATTCTTTAATAAATAAAAACTTGTAATTGAATGGAAATCACTGTGGGGTAAGAGCAGAATTTACCACTTGGGGGCGTACTGGTATGGCAAAATAATCAACAATTAAGTTCTTTAAAAAATTTTTTGTCATATATATGTATATATTTTCAGCATGATATGTTATTTTCCATGACTTGTTTTCCAAGATTTTTATGAGTGTGTGTGTGTGTGTGTGCATGTCTGTGTATACCTGTACATAAAGCACCAGCAGGCCTGAGCTGTGAGTAGAGGAGGACGCTACAGTACATGCCACCCAGGCCAGATGGCGTACCATAAAGATAGCGGTGCATTAGCATTTCACACCTCGCGCCTCCTCGCCGGTGTGTTAAACCTGCCTCGCCGCAGCACCTGCTTCCTCTCTCTATCCTCTACAGAAACAGTGTCTATTTATCTCTCTTTTTAATAGACATGCATTCCTTTTAAGGTACAAAATTGTATAATACACTTCACATCTCTCTCTCTCACACACACACACACACACACACACACACACACACACACACACACACACACACACACTGAGATAACTAAGAATCAGCATTTGGCTAAGAGCACTAGCCAGTGAGTGTTTCCTTTCTTTCCGTCCTGTGGATAAAGCAAATGAGAAAAAGGAACTGCGTTGGAGTTCTCGTGTTAGTCGTAAACATGAATCATTTGTAAAGTAATTCCTCCAGCACACACTTCACTAAACGGCTTCTTTAGTCACTTTAGTCAGTTTCATTCTTTAAACCTCTCTACAGGTGTTAGTATCATTGTTTGTTTGCACCATATGTGTTGTCTGTTTAATAATAATAATAATAATAATAATAATAAAAGTGTATTTAAATTGAACTGATTTGTGGTTTGTTGTTTGGTCAGTGCTCTAAAAGCCTTTTATCGTCCGATTTGGGGTAAAATGTTCAAATCTAAAACACTATTGCACACTGAGGAGAGCGGAGACCAACACTGCCATAGACAGTGGTTCAGTAGTACCAGGTGTGTGTGTGTGTGTGTGTGTGTATGTTTGGAGCAGAGACGGGCAGAAATCCTATTGATCAGTAATGACTGACAGCAGTGATATTGAAGCTGGAATGCAGGGTTGAATTTAACTTCACCTTATTTGTAGTCTCATGTATCAGCTATTTGCTTTAAAGACAGCAATCTGCGCTCAGATGAAGAGCCTCGACCTTTCGCTGGATGAGAGTTATGAAAGCTGAGTGAGAATAAATGGGAGGTGATTAGAGCATTGTACGTCAGAGAGACGCCAGGCCGGGAAACAAGCAGCACTCTCAGGCAGTGAACTCTAGGAATATAATTTTTTTAGACCTTTTTCTTTGGGGATTTGAGCCGGATAAGCCAATCGACACAGGAGTCTGGGAGACTGACAGCTGTGTAGGAGGGATGAGCTTGTTGCTAGCCCCGGCCCTTTCCCCATCCCTGGCTTCAGCTCATGTTCTCATCACATCTATATTTTCCTGCTTGAAAAATCAGAGTGAATCACCGTTCTGAGTTTATTAATAAAAATCTTATTGGAGTATTTGACTGAGCAAACCTCACACACACACACACACACACACACACACACACACACACACACACACACACACACACACACACACACACAGTCTCCTCAGTTCACTTGTTTGATGTTGATAACAGAAATGTTAAGAAACACTTTATTATGAATTTCTGAATGTAATCCTATTTAGGTTTGGAATAAAGAAAGTGCGGAATATTTTTGTGAGAACAATGATTGTACAAATAATAATAATAATAATAATAATAATAATAATACATTTTTAGGAGTTTAAACACAGACCACATGACAGCTTTTCGAGAAGTCTGGTTCATTATACTGAACAGCTCTGACCTAAAGTCTGATTTATCTCCACTTGCTCTCAGTCCGCCCGTGCAGTTCACAGGTGATTCTAATCACGTTTGGATCTCATGTAAAGGATATGTCGTGCACAGAGATGATCTTAAGGTATCTCCAGCAGGTTGATTTTTTGATCTGTCGTGTTATCTTTGTCTCGGCAGCATGCCGGGGCGTAATGGCGCAGTTATAGTGAACAGAGTGAGACTCCAGCCCTGAGCATGAGGGCTGTATTCAGAAGTGGTCATTAGTAAGGAGAGGATCCTTGGCCTCGGGGTCTGGACACAGAAGAACCCGCTAACACACATTCTCCTCCACATGGCACACAAGCCCAATTCTTCTAAGTGTTGTGTGCTGTTGCTAAGCAACCCCAAGTCGAACATCAGATGCCTGGTACGTGAGAAAAAGGACCAAGTGGATGTTTATGAGTTGTAGATTTGAGGACGAGGATTAGGAGGAAGATCCCCGGTTTGAAGTGAGGCTCTTCATCAACAGAGTAGCAGGGTGTATTTTAGAGGAGCCTCACTTAACAGCACACACCTTAATCTGTAAAACGTTCCTGATTACTTTTCTATAGCAGCAGCTCTGACAGTATAGTGCCCTGACATTTATGGAGGAGGTGTGGGGGGAAAACACAGGAGGAGGACAGAAGAGTTTTCACTTTGAGGATTTTCTGCAACACAATAAGGACAAAAAAAGGAAGGGTGATTGAGCGACTAGATAAATGTTGTGCTACAACATCCCGCCTTGGGTCTGTGTGTGTGTATGTATGTGTGTGTGTGTGTGTGTGTGTGTGTGTGTGTGTGGAGTTTTCATGTTCTCCACATGCTTGGTCGGTTTCCTCCAGGTTCTTCGGTTTTCTCCAACAGGTTCAGGATTGATGTTACAGAAGTGGCCAAATTCTGTCCCAGCAGCAGTGTGTGTGTGTGTGTGTGTGTGAGACAGGAATACACTTTTAATGAGAGTCGTTCACAGCTACGGAGAAATTCAGAGTCTGAATTTCATTGTCTTGTTTTTGTGAAGCCAAAAGCAACTGGAGATCCTGGAGAAAACACATGGAGAACATAGAACATCAGTTAGTCCAAATAAGACTAATTTGCATTCTCCAAACTATCTATAATGTTTGAATGAGTGTGTGTGTGTGTATGTGTGTGTGTTTGTGTGTGTGTGAGAGGGAGAGAGAGAGAGGGTAATTGCTGTAATTTAAGTAAGCGGCATTGAATATCTGTGAATCAGATGCAATAAAACAACTTTCTATGACGCTCGTATTCAGTTCCCTGTGTTCAGAAGCCAAAGTTCATTCTAAGCATTTTATAATCTTTCATAACGCTTCATAACAGCTTTCTTAATGACTCATGATGATGTTGTTGTAATGCGAGAGCCTATTTATTATAACACCACGTGCTGAGCCTTTAAACTGTGAGTGTAAATGCGACACAATGTGAGTCCGATACAACTTCCTAAGGTGAAGGTTTGATATTTGAGGATTTGAATATGATATGCCTTAATCCAAACCTCTATATCTTTTAGCTAGCAGAATGCAAAAATAATCTTAGGCTCTTGTTTAACTTATCGCAGCAACATCACAAACTAAGAATACGACTGGATTGAAAGCTAATCGTTGGCACAGCTCCACACCTGTGCTGAGGTTTTAAAGAACACACCTGATATAATGCACTGCAGACAGAGCGAGTCCATCCCTGCTCTCAGTGCTTCACCTCTGTATGAAGAAGCGCATCGTCATTAAATCCTTCTCCTGAAGTCGTACCCTTTCGCTGCCAGGAGGTCTCTTTGTTTTGATTACAAAGGAACTGGGGTTGCCATGGTGACCAACCTGCGGCTCGATGACAAGACCTAATTCTCTGAACTAATTACAAAAGCAGTGACATTTGCTAATCCTTCTAAAGGTCTGTGATATGGAGAGCCGGGCGTGCTGCAGACTCACTAGGGGGAGCTGGAGGAGTGCACATGAGTGAGGAAGGAAGGAAGGAAGGAAGGAAGTATCCCTCATCCACCCTAGCTAGCTTCTTAAATATTAACCATTACACATATTCACATTAACATAGTATTTACATTTTTTCTAGATAAAAAGGAGTGCAGAGACAAACTATCCTCTAAACACACAAGGACAATCACTATTTCTTAAGCCTCTGTCTTTTAAGTTTTTCTGCTTGTCTTAAATCATCAGGTGTGAATTCATGTAGAGTTTAGCGTCACTCACTGCTGTTCATCCTCTGATCACAGTTTGGTCTGTTTCATGAGGTTTTAAACCCAGGAGTGGTCCGGGTGTCTGGTTCTAATTAGAAATGTAGTCTGATATTTGAGCCAACAGAACTTTGGTGAGGTCTGCATCAAGCTATCAGCGCTCAGTACAGCAAACCGAGCGACGTGATTGGCTCAAAATGTCCCCATACTTCCTGTTTCTTTCATGTTTAAGGGAAAGGGCTATGGCCGTTCATTTATAAAACCAGACTTTCACAGGACTGGAGCTCTGTAATCAGCACAGCTTGATGGTCCGATGCTTCCACTGAAAACATCAAGAAAAACACATGTCTTTGCTCAGCTCTGCGATTCAGCCCGAGGACATGCTGAGCATCTGAAATGAGCTGTTCTTCACCTCTTCAGTGTAAAAATATGCATCTACGGCACCGCTGAGCATTCTGCAAACACGTGTGTCCACAAGCCATGGATGCAGTAATGCAGTTGATCCAGAAGAAATTGTTCAATGTGAAAACAAGTCTGTGATTATAAGTCCCACCCCCAAATCCGCCCAGAATCCGTCTGAGTGCTGACTTGAGTATTTAATCAAGTGTGAAAATGCACTTATTCACCTCTCGATCACTTCCTCCTGGCTCTGTTTTGGCACGTGCATCTACAGTTAGAACTGGGATTTCATTCTGCCAGGAAATAAATAATAAAAACTGGATAAAGATTTCACATTCGGTTGAAGTGGAGAACGTTTAATTCAATCATTTTTGAGCCTTTTTGATTGGTTGTTGCTCTTTATTATTCATTTCAGAACCTTCTCATGACAGCAGCAGGTCATCTGACTTGTGTTTTTTTTTTCATTTTCTCCTATAAATAAATAAAAAAATAAAAAAATAAATAAGAGCATGAAAAAGGTTCTTGTGTTCATGTTTCACCTTTAGAGCGATTTAGAGTCTGAATTCCATTGTCATGTTTTTGTGAAACCAAAAGTAACTGGAGATCTTAGAGAAAACACAAGGAGTGCATATGAAACTCCTGACCAAGAATAAGTTAAGATCAGGATTGAACTGGAAACCCTTAAATCCCAGTGCTCATCATGGCAGTATTCCTGGTTGACTCTGGACCCCACGACCCTGACCAGAAAAGGTTCTTACAATCATTGTGTGTGTCGACATCAGTAGATGGAGTCAGATTTGTTTTTTAGGGAAGTGTTGAGTTTTTAGCTGAAGATGATCAGAAACAAGGTGAATTATAATAAAATTTTTAACCAAAACTATAAATGCAACTCATAATATTTAATAAAAGGTTTATTTAAATATAATGTTTAATGAAAATAAATAAGCAGAAAGAAAGCTGTGAGAAAAGATTAGCTGTCAGCTGCGAGTTGAAAGAGACACCAAGCTGAACAGTCCCAGAGGGATTACACAAGCGATTGATGAACGCTGCGTGATCTTCCTCACACACAGGGCAGGCTGGTCTGGGGCTGAGAGAAGATCAATCAGGGCTTCAGCATCTTTTATCCCAAGTATGGCTTTAGGTCTGGAAATATGGAGCTGAAGAAAAGCACTTTTAGTTACCGACCTAAAGAAGATTAAAAAAATCATCCCAGGAAAGGATCTACATCATCAGGGGCAGCGAACAGTTCTCATGGGCTTTGGATGCAGCATCACAAATTAAGCCAAAGTCTTTCATTTTAAACACCTGTACAAGATGTTAATGATGTAAGAGATTGTGATTACTAAAACTGATGCTAATGTAATGTTAAGTGTTATCTGTACGATTATCTCCTTTCTCTTTGCTAAGCTGTACAGTATGTGTACTGTAATGCTTCTCTTTTTCTCAAGGCCAGATCCATCCTGATTCTACTCCTGCACTTGTGACTCTCTGCTGCTATGAATGGTTCCACATGGACACCCTAAAGATGTACACTTCTAAAAAACAGTTTATACACAAGTATAGATCATTTCTAGACAGTTTCTAGCCAAGAGCTGCTGAACATCCTGTAATCTATATATACTAATCCAACTATCAGGTGTCGCCTAGAAGAGGATGGGTTCCTGTTTGGGTCAAGGTTTCTTCCTCACGTCTTTTTCAAGGAGACACCTCTGGCTTGTTCAGTTTGTCCAAGTCTATATCTGGATTCCTTCAAATCTGCTTTGTAATGTTATCTGTAAAAATACAATTGAATTGAAGACTTGGCAAACTGTTTGTTTTGAAGGAGAGATTGTGTGCCGAAGACGAGAGGCCTGAGGATAGATCTTTGCAAAATAAAGTGGGGGCAGAAAAGCATAATCAGGGAGATGAGAGAAGATTGGTGCATCTAATTTATATTGAGGTCTGAATGTCAGAGTCACCAGAGAAAATCACTTCTACCTGTAGAGAATAGTACAACCCTGAATTCTGCTGTGAATATTGACATGATTTATTGATATTTCCGTATTTTTTTGTTTTGTTTTGGGAGTAGGTGGCACGGTGGTATAGTGGTTAGCACTGTGGCCCTGCACCTCCAGTGTTGAGGGTTCAATTCCCATCTTGGGTCTGTGTGTAAAGTTTGCATGTTCTAACCATGCTTGGTGAGGTTCCTCCGACAACCCAAAGACATGCAGATTAAGGCTTATTGGCTCAAATTGCCTGTAGTGTATGTGTGTGTGTGTCCTGTGCTGGATTGGCCATTCAAGGTGTACCCCACCTTGTGACCCTGTACAGCCTAAGTGCTCTAGAGAAGGAGTGAGACAGAGTGTTGAGGACTGTGTAATAAGCTCTGTAGGTTAAGAGATACCAGAATCCTCTGAGATGATCACGCACCCTTTTGTCACTTCTCTAAGGTAGTAAACAGAGTGTGTGTTTGTATATGGGGCTATACTCAGTGTTGGAATGTAATACTTCAAATACAAATACTTCATTTCTGTACTTAAGTAGAAGTTTCACATATCTGTACTGATTTATATTCCTGGCAACTTTCACTTTTACGCCACTGCATTTTCTAATTAAAATGTATACTTTTTATCCAATAAAATTCTCCTGAGCATCTTCATTACTAATTACTACTGTAATTACTCCCTATTGATGTAAGCTCAAGAAACATTCCCAAGATACCTTGAGGGGCGTGGCTCAGATACCGCTTTAGATTCAAGCGGAATAACACGACCCAGGAAGTTTTTGGGAACCACTTCTTGAGTTTGAGCTTTGTGGGAACACCCACCCACCCTTGAGGTCTTGACTCGAGCTGAATCTCTCTGCTGTTAGCTTTACAACAGACAATACTCGCCCTGACCCCAGTGATGAACTCTGTGGTGTTGACAAAGATAAGGTTACATAACCAAGGCCTTATGTGCCTCATTTTCACGCAGATGAGGATGGGTTCCCTGTTGAGTCTGGTTCCTTTCAAGGTTTCTTCCTACTACCATCTCAGGGAGTTTTTCCTTGCCACTGTCACCGTCGTCCTCGACTTGCTCATCAGGGACAATCTTATCATTTCGATTTATACGCATTCTCATTTTATACAAACTTAAATAATTATTTTTATTGTGTAAAGCTGCTTTGCGACAATGTCAATTGTTAAAAGCGCTATACAAATAAAACTAATTTGAACTGAATTAAATGGGCCTCTTGGCTGCTTCTCTGATTAATACTCTCCTCGCCCGGCCTGAGCAGAAGAGGCGTTTCCAAATAAAGCCTCACTTCGAGGAGTGTGTCATTTCCAAGAGAATCCAAGAGGTTTAGTTCAGTGCTTCAACTGGTTTAAGTAACGGCTCATTCACATGGAGTCTCACTGTTGTGAATTGTTATGTTGGAGATTTTTTTTCCTTCATAAATCAAGATTCAGAAAAACCAAACCCTTTTTTTTTGCATTTCACAATGAACTTTACATTTATTTCTTGTCTAATATATGAAGAAGAAAAATTAACATGTTTGATTTATATTAATGACCTCAATCTATCTCATAAACTCTTGTAATATTGTATGTAGGTTTTTAATCTCCTTTCTTTCTTTCCCTTCTCAATTAATTTTTTTTTATTGAATTGATTGCATTTTTTAATCATTGATTTGTGTATTGAATCCTTAACACTGGCTGGCAAATTCATATATTGTGTTTAAAGATTCTTGTTCATTTTTATCATTAAAAAAGAAATAATGAAAGATAAGGACTTTAGGTATTTTTCTATGCTAGTTCTTTATTTTCAAAGATTCTGAGATGGTGATTATGTGCATAAAAATTTCCTTTGAACAGTGGATTATTTTAAACACGCACGCGACTGTCAATGATGAATGCAACATTACTTGCAGCTGCATGTCCATATTAATTGTGCTGCTTCTAGTCGCTACACAAAATGTGTCCACTAGATGTCAGTACAATGAGCCCTTCAATGGAGCTTCATGAAATGAATCACATTCCACATGAAAATACTGAAGCGGTATGAAAACTTGGAGATGGCCACACTATTCCACTAGGTGGCGACATACTTTCATAAACTGATAGACAAAACCTTCAGCTGCTTATTGAGCTTCAGAACTGCGGAGAAACCTATGGCAAAATAAATTATAATATGAAAAAAAAAACATTAGTATATGTGAACCGACGGGGGAAAAGTTGGAGGAGGGTGGGTCTGTATTTTGAC
>JAOTRS010000050.1:399802-411472 GCA_028565755.1 Dinotopterus cunningtoni | reverse complement strand
GGCCCATCTGATTGGTCAAATTTGGACACACAAATGCTTGGCACATAAATTAAATTTCATTTATCGCAACTCTTTGCAATACAGATATCGCGTATACCATTATCGCGATAACGATAATTTTTCGATATATCGTGCAGCCCTACTTAACATATATAATTAGCAACTGAATATACAGTATAACTTGCACAGGAAATAGTTTACACTGTTCAAACATACAAACAGTAGGTCACCTACAGTAGGTATTTATTTCGAAACCTTTATACAGTATTGTGAAAAAAGGGAGATTAGGAAATTTGTATTTCTTATTCCTTAATTTGCTATTTTGCAAAGATATTTAGTTTTAACTTATTTTATTACATTTATTTCATTTATTTTATTATTTGGAAATGTCACAATTTGTACATTATTTTATCATTTTGTCTGACTGCTTAGATAATTTCTAAAAAAAAAAATCAGACATTATTATAAAACAGTTACTTAGTACTTGAGTATATTTTTATTGAATACTGTTTTACTCTTACTTGAATAATATTTTGGATGACTACTTTTTACTTCTACTTAAGTAATATCAGGTTCCTTTTTTTCCTTATTAATGTACACAGAGCACCCCATATTGACAGAAAAATACAGAATTGTTAACATTTTTCCAGATTTATTAAAAAGAAAAACTGAAATATCACATGGGCCTAAGTATTCAGACCTTTTGCTGTGAAACTCATATATTTAATTCAGGTGCTGTCTATTTCTTTTGATCATCCTTGAGATGGTTCTACACCTTTATTTGAGTCCAGCTGTGTTTGGTTATACTGATTAGACTTGATTAGGAAAGCCACACACCTGTCTATATAAGACCTTACAGCTCACAATGCATGTCGGAGCAAATGAGAATCATGAGGTTAAAGGAACTGCCTGAAGAGCTTAGAGACAGAATAGTGGCAAGGCACAGATCTGGCCAAGGTTACAAAAAAAAAATTCTGCTGTACTTAAGGTTCCCAAAAGCACAGTGGCCTACATAAATCCAATGGAAGACGTTTGTGATGACCAGAACCCTTCCTAGACCATCCTCAACCATCACTGCAGCCCTTCACCAGTCGGGGCTTTGTGGCAGAGTGGCCCGACGGAAGCCTCTCCTCAGTGCAAGACACATTTTAAAAAACACCTGAAGGACTCCAAGATGGTGAGAAATAAGAATTTCTGGTCTGATGAGACCAAGATAGAACTTTTTGGCCTTAATTCTAAGCGGTGTGTGTGCAGAAACCCAGCCACTGGTCATCACCTGTCCAATACAATCCCAACAGTTAAGCATGATGGTGGCAGCATCATGCTGTGGGGGTGTTTTTCAGCTGCAGGGACAGGACAACTGGTTGCAATCGAGGGAAAGATGAATGCGGCCAAGTACAGACATATCCTGGACGAAAACCTTCTCCAGAGTGCTCAGGACCTCAGACTGGGCCGAAGGTTTACCTTCCAACAAGACAACGACCCTAAGCACACAGCTAAAATAACGAAGGAGTGGCTTCACAACAACTCTGACTGTTCTTGAATGGTCCAGCCAGAGCCCTGACTTAAACTTAATTGAGCATCTCTGGAGAGACCTAAAAATGGCTGTCTACCAACGTTTAGCATCCAACCTGACAGAACTGGAGAGGATCTGCAGGGAGGAATGGCAGAAGATCCCCAAATCCAGGTGTGAAAAACTTGTTGCATGTTTCCCAAAAAGACTCATGGCTGTATTGGATCAAAAGGGGGCTTCTACTAAATACTGAGCAAAGGGTCTGAATACTTAGGACCATGTGATATTTCAGTTTTTCATTTTTAACAAATTTTACAAAAATGAAGTTAAATGATTTTAGCAAATGGCTGCAATATAAGAGTGTAAAAATTTCAGGGGGTCTGAATACTTTCTGTATTATACATATATACCCACTGTATCATGCCCAGGACATCTGAATCGGTGGATGTCAATCCATCGCATGGGTCTGTTTCCAAATTTGTTTAGAATAATTCATTCCAAATTCTGCTCTGATGCGGCGTTATGATGAATCAGGAGCAGGTCACTGGCTCTCACTGCCCTCTGCTGGGTGTCTTCACAGTGTCAGGAGTGTGAGACACAAATATGGATGTGTTCACACCCCCTCCCCCACATTCAGCTTGTTAATGCCTTGTTAATTATCTAATGGGTTGAATCAAATGCGTCAAATCTTGTGCTAAAGTCAGCAGTTCTGTGTTCCTCAAGGACAGGAGTGTGACCCTCTTTAATCCCGGGCACAGAGCCAAAGTGTCTTCAAGGTTAAGCCGGATTTACACTCGACTTTTTTCCCCTGATCCCGGACGCCACAGACAAAAATCACAAAAGAATTGATTGGCCTGTGAGCAGAGACCAGGAGTGCTGGAGTCAACTGAGTTTTGCCAAATTTCTGATTAAACTCCCTGAGAGTGACGGCGCTGTTATGACGCTCAGCTAAAATCCATCAATAGCAGGACAGCAAGAGGGGCCGCTTCAGATACAGTAACTGTGATGGAGAAACATAAACATGCTAATGAACAGAAACACATCTCGCTGTGATGTTGAGCTCAGTGTTTATCCATGACAGGTTTCTAATTAATCACGGTGAGCAGAACATCGCAGATCTGTAGTTAAAGTTAAGTTTTAGGAGATTGGACATCCTGACCTGTGTTGTACATCTGCGTACAAAATAACAAAAATAAATCAGTATATATATATATATATATATAATTTTTTTTTCTGTGTGAAGGTGCAAGAGGAACTCTTTCTCTCTCTCTCTCTCTCTCTGAAAGCTCCACTCATCTGCACTCCATCCTCCCGTCCTCACAGAGGACACATGGAGACATGATACCATGAACTCCACGTCCAGCTCTGACACCTACGCTGCTTCTTCTCACCTGCTCCAGCCATCAATCACTTTTAATGAAGAGAGATTTCCATCTCCAGCAGAAGAACAGGAACTGTTCCACAGAAACCAGCAAGCTGATAAAGATTCCTTTAAATCATTATTTATTACATTTTACACAGTTAATTCTTGGTTCTGATTGTTTTGGAAGGAGTCTTCAGTGTCAGCTCTGTGACAGTAAAGTTCTGTTTTTCCATCTTTTAAGAAGGATCGTGTGTTAATAGCTGCTAAAATGTAAATAACATGTTTCCCAGACATTACATGTGACTACACAGACAGTACTACCACAGGTCTTTCTTTAACATATAAGGGTGGTACAGGATGTCTTTGTGGTATGGGAGGAGGAAAAGATTTTACCAGGAAAATAATCAACTCCAGGTGATAACAGTAACTCTGCTTCATCACACCTTTCCTGTCATTGATTATTTTTCTTTAACACACACACACACACACACATGTAGACATGATTTAGGTAGGCTGTTTTTGTAATAATCCTGTCCAGTACTGTATGAAGCTTTTTGCTAAAGCAGGGCAGATTTGTTCATTTGTATATTTGATATTCAGCTATGCAGACAGAAGCAATCGTCTACTAATTATGAATTAGAATCAAATGTCAACAGTTAATATATGCATGTAAATGCTAATTATCTATACAGTAAGAGATGCAAATGACTAGCTGCCCCAGGCTCCAGGTGGTGGGGTGACCTGTCTTTTACAGATTCCTAGAAAGGGGAAAACTCCACTAATGGGGCATCCTTCTGCTTTTAAATGCAGAACAGTCTGAGTCACTGGTGTTGTGTTCAGATAAAGAAACCGGTGGTAAAGTGCTGGGAAAAGGAGTGACTATGGAAGCAGTGCAGTAAGATCAGGCATTAATTTTTTCATCAGGAAGCTTAGGAGTTTGTTTTAGAGATGTTCTCCTGACGACGACTTCACACATGACACTGTGCACTGTAGATCAAAGCTCTTACACCCCGAAGAGGCTCTGTACAGAACAATGACCGGGGAGCTTCACTTTTTTTAATTGAAGTGAGTGCGCTTAATGACTGACCATACAGTAACAATATTGTGCAATAATGTTATTAAATTCAGAGCTGAGAAAAAAAATAAACTTTCTCACAGTCGACCATCTCTTTGTGATGAAAATTAATACCACTTTTTAATATTTTAAAGTGTTTTAGACATGAGATTTAATGTGAGCAGAATCTGGTATGTTTCTAAAAAACACTAATAGATTTATTGGCTTTCTGTCATTAACCTTGAACACTTCATGAAATAAATTGCAAAGAAAAACAGACATCTTTAATTGGCATTAAAATATGTGGCCGTGCAGTTTATTAACGTTTATGGAAATGATAAAAAGCCTGGATGAATTTAATTAAGTATAACATATTAACAAGCTGTAAAGTTCGATGAAAAGCTGTAAAATGCTAAAAAGCTCAGTGCAAGACACATTACACACAGACACACTGTCTCTGTCTCTCTCTCTCTCTCTCTCTCTCTCTCTCTCGCACTTATCCTGTACAGGGCAGTTTGGGAACGGCATTTAGCCTAATCTGTATGGCTTTGGACTGTTGGAGGAAACTGGAGTATACTGAGGAAACCCACCAAGCACGCGGAGAACATGCAAACTCCATACACACACAGACCCGAGGTGGGAATCAAACCCTAGAGGTGCGAGGCCTCAGTGCTAACCACAACGCCACCATGCTGCCAATCTCTGTGTAATTATATATGTATTTTTATTTTTTTTTATGGGAATGTAAAGAAGTAAGAGATTAAAACTGGGTTCCACCCTCAACACTTTCTGGACAACTCACTCATCTTGGTAAGTCTCAATGAGGTCATCAGCATAGAAAAGCTTTGACCATTGCTGAAATAAGATAATTTTAATGATGCAAACATAACTCGTGATATTTTTGCTACTGTTAAATCTACGCCTTCCTGTGGCTTTAGATCAGTGACATCACCTGCCATGTATGTCAGTGTGTAACAGTGAGGACAGCGCTGACACACACCTGGGAGCATAACTAATTTGATAATTGACTAACGTCTGAGTTGTTTATTAGTGTAGCAGCAGGCTGAGAGGCTCAGCAGTGTTCCTGTGCTGTTACAGTAGGAATATATGGAAGATTCAGCTCTACTGCTTCAACACACGGAGCACGCATCAGCGCAATTAACAGCAATTTATTTTATCTATTTGTAGTTACATTTAATCACGTTATGTGCATGAACCATCTCATTATAAACAGCTAGAAACTGTCATTCTCTCACTTAGCTATTCTTTTTCATTTTCGCATGAAGTAAAAAGACTGTATTGCTGATTATACACAGTAAGTCCTGCCCGAGTAATCTGATTGTAGTTCCAATGAGCTGTCACTTGTTGGAGGTTAGCTGCCAGAATTCCCATTTGGAAAGTGATGTCTTTAGCATCAGTGAATAATGTTAGTGTTAATTTTAACTTGTTGTCTTTTGGTATCATTACGTTATTTTATTTGTCAAATCTGTCAAATAAAATAAATCCATGACACCTCTGGCTCTAATAATTGTTAATGACACTAACTAACTGTGATTTGTCAGCTTATTAATATAAACCTGCATTATTGTCAGAGCTGCTGTTATAGTTAACTAACCAACAATCAGGATCTGCAATTCACGAGTGGATTTCAGTAGAAGTTTGCACATAAAAGCTTTATTCCCTAGGATTTAGTGTCTATGAGTTTTATTGGCTCTTAGTGCGGATGCCATGGATACGGTGTTGCCATGGTTACAGCAAGCTCAGTGCTCAGGCTGGGTTGGTACACACATCAGGAAGCAGCACGCAGACACCTTGTCCCTGTACCTCCCAGCTCGCCTCGCTCCGTTTTCCTGGGAGAACAGACAGGAGCGAGGTGAAGTGCTTACACAATGAGAGGTGTAATTTGGTATAAAATTGACGCTTGTGCTTTTATTTTCTCTGTGGATGAGCTACATGTCTACGCTCCTTCTGAATACAGCTCTCGCTGCAGCTACTACAGACCTGGGAGAAATCAATACTCCTGATTCTACCGAATAAACTTAATGCATTTTAACATCACCTTCAACATGCTCTCAGGGTCTAAAGCCCAGACCATCCTGGAGCTTCTGGCATTTGCTTTTTCATCACTTAAAGATTGGCACATGTCTGATCATCTGTTAGTTATTACATCACACTCCTGCTGAGTTCTGCATTCTGATCATGTCAGATCATCATTCATTCTCTAAAGTGTTGCACCTTCTTATTTCTGTAACAAATCAAGAAATAAAAAAATGTTGTACTGTTGATATGCAGTGTTCTGTTTGCTGAAAACGTGTATGGAAGGAGTCTCCAGTGCCAGAGGGAAACTGACCTCTATTTTTGATAGATGATCGATCTATTTTTTCAGTTTACACATTGTGTTTTCTTCATTTTCTGACTTTAAGAGGGAATAAAGGTGATGAAATGAGCGTTTATAGCTGCTATAACATAAGTGAGGACAGGAACTCACTTTAGGTATGTTGTTCTATAATAAATAAAAGAAATAATTGCTGGGGAAATTGCTGTGCTATAAAAGAAATACAGTGTGTGTGTGTGAGAGAGAGAGAGAGAGAGAGACCCCTGGTGCTAGAAATACTAAAGCATTCACAGTAATTACTGTTGACCATATGCTGGAACAAACATGTTAGAGCGAGAGTGTTATTTTTTTCTTCTTTCTAACATCCTGAAGTGGTGATTAAACTCAAATCTAATAATCGTTTTCATCGTTCTGACTGTAAAGACAGAAATTAGTCGAGCTTCAGGTCACTGAATCATGAGCTTGTGCTTACATTACACATGGCAATGCTAATTATCCTGCACTTTTAATTGGGTCCACTGTGTATTCCTGTATTTATCTTTAAATATTAACTATTTGTGTTTAAATTGTCTGTGGTTCTGTGTTTGATATTTAACTGTGTGCTTCAACAAATGTGCTTCATTTATTTATTTACATACAAGGTCATTAAAAAAAACAGTAGCCAGTTCCAGCCAGCAGGTCATTTGTAATTTGTCATGTGAAGTACAATTTGCATTAAAAATAATTACATTTATATCATATATCATTTAAAAAACAAGTTACCACACTGTGGTCTCGTGTGAAAAACTCTGGTGTACGCTACACTCTGGTCCTGCAGAAGTATTGCAAAATTGACCGTGCAAAAACAAACAGTGTGCAGTGTTACTCAGCATTTGCTTGTGCGACCAGGCGACATCCTGTTGCATGACCATTCCTAATTTATTTCCAAATAACGATAACATTAATCTTCAGCAGCACAGAGAATAGCACATGATGCAGCACTGAGTGTTACTTAAAGAAGCCACAAGCCTCTAAATCATGGGTGAGAAATCTCAGGATGTAGAAGAGTTTTTCACTTTAAATTAAAATCAATAAAAATAAAAAAACATTTCAGTGTTTTTTGTAAATTCGATGCACGCAGTGAAGAAAATGCAGAGGAGAAACTGCTTGTCTGCCCAACTTACAGAGAACTTTAACTTAAACAGCATTTTATCTGTAAAATATTCAGTTCTCCAGATAAATCTC
Organism: Dinotopterus cunningtoni; assembly: GCA_028565755.1. Taxonomy (NCBI): domain Eukaryota; kingdom Metazoa; phylum Chordata; class Actinopteri; order Siluriformes; family Clariidae; genus Dinotopterus; species Dinotopterus cunningtoni. The sequence goes on along the minus strand of JAOTRS010000050.1, from coordinate 403,983 downwards.
TGATTAAGATGCATATCTCTCATGTCCTCTGTGTGGGGGAAAAGAAAAAAAACTACTTTTTTTAAACGGTTACAGGATTCTCAGGCCACTCACAGAAGTTCAGGAAAACTTTTTACGAAGTCATTTTTTCTTATTGATTTAAATGATTTAAATATTGATGTAAATTCCCTCCATGTTTTGTACATTAAATAATTTACACACTTTAATAACTTCAATAATTACTTGATAATGCGTCACAGTGGTGTTGTGGTTAGCACTGTCGCCTTCACCTCCAGGGTCTATGTTCGATTCCCAGCCGAGCTCGATTCCCATCTCTGTGTGCATGGAGTTTGCATGTTCTCCCCGTGCTTGGTGGGTTTTCTCTGGTTATTCCAGTTTCCTTCCACAGTCCAAAGACATGCAAATAGGCTAATTATTAATAGGCTAATTGGCGTTCCCAATTTGGCAATAGTGTGTGTGTGTGTGTGTGTGTACGTGCGTGCGTGCCCTGTGATGGATTGGCACTTTGTCCAGGGTGTACCCCGACTCGTGCCCGAAGTCTCCTGAGATAAGCTCCGCCCCTGCGACCCAAAATATAGGCTAAAGCGGTATAGACGATGAGTGAGTAAGCGATTAATAAAATAACTTTAAAATAGCATTCTGATAATAAGCTAATATGCAGCAGGTACCTGACTGTTCAGACCTGACTACTCTCTCAAGTTGGTCTTTACTCTCCTACACCAATCATCCTCAATGACTTCAGACCTGTAGCACAGCACTCAGACTCGCACAGCTTAACTCTATCTGCTGCATGTGATGAAGTCAGACCTACAGAATGTGTAAAAAGAATCCAGAACCGTGTTGAGTGTTGGCCTTTAGTGTGATTCAGGGATTTCCTCGTACTCATGTCATGTCTTGGCCGGCGTCAAGACGCAGAGTGTGAAGTGTTTCCAAGTCTGAGCCTGCTTCAGAGATCTGATCAATGATCCTATTGATAACTGCTGCTTTGGGTTTTGCTTCAACAGAACGCTGATGTAGCTTGGATCAGATGTGTTACTTGCACCGGAGCAGCGTGTGCTGAGCAAAGTGAAGGCTCAACATGTCACACAACTTCCTGTTTCATCCTTCATGATGCCAGGGAAAAGGCAGGTACAGTACTGGACTTTCACCAGAATGAAGCTCTAATCAGCTCAGTGTTGTGCTGTGAGCGGCTGCACTAAGAACATCCTGAACACACAAGTCTCTCCTCAAGCCTGGCCTGGAAATATTCCTACATGTGATTGGCGCCTCCTTTGCAGGTACTCCTGCAGGTTGACATGACAAGCATCAAAAATGTTCCTCATGACTTGTCTGTTGGTACCAAAGTAACGATAAAGCACAAACCCAGTGGGAGGCTGATCACTTTACACACCTGCAGGTAAAGAGGTGCAGTATGGGATTACACGATTGATCCATGGAATTCTTCTAGGGAGAAACACACCTGATCATAAGCCCCACCCACAAACATGCCTTCTGTCAGTTCTGGAATTCAAGAAACAATTCAATGTCTGTGTTTTTCTTTACTGTTTAATATTCTTGATACTGGGACTAGAGATAGAGCAGGTATGATGCACAACTCTTCATTTTATGTGTTGATCAGTAACTTTCAGTGAAGGAGTCAACTTACCTTTAAAGAAAAAAATAACGTAAAATATATGATAAATATACATAATATTATAATAGTCAAATTGTTTAATCTGGTGGGAAATATTGCATATTAATGTCATTACTCCATTTTTCCCATCTGCTGTGATTCTTTACCAGCTGCTCTACTGCTGTGTTTTTATCCCAGTTCTGACTCGTCCTCTTCCTCAGTGCACTGACTAATCTATGTTTAATCTATTCCACTTTACAGCACATAATATACTGTATATATTTATAAATAATTCTTCACCTGCATTATGTTTCTGAGTGTTTTTCTGCTTTGGTTTGTTTGCTAGTCTGCTCAATAGAGAGAGAGAGAGAGAGAGAGTCTCTAGGTCAGCCCCCCCCAGCTCAGATTTAACTGGAGCTGATAGCTTTGGGGTTTGATGACATCACGTCTCCTCTCATGTCCGTATCAGGTCTCACCATGTCGTCTTGTCTGATCGGGATTCTGTCAGTCAGCAACAGCGGCTTTGGCGTGTCAGGCTTATCAAATGCTAACCCTGCCTTGTGCCGAGGAACCGTCTCGCGCTCATGGCTTATGTTAGATACGCCTCATCCTTCATTCTTCTACATACAATAAAACGTGGCCTGATCACAGGAAATCAGTAGCAATGACAACATGTAACAGACAGAAGTGTGTGATAACGAGGGTTTCTTCAGCGCTGTCATTAATTATTAGTGTGTTAGAGTGGGATGAAATGAAACGAGTGCTGCATGAACACAACAGTCCACTATCAGATACACCGATGAATAATGCATATGAAAATGTTCAGACCTGACTCTAACCCTGGATTAAATCATCATGACTGTATTAGTGTGCTGGAAAAAGCTAACTTTTATCTTTTTCACAGTTTAATTTTTGCAAGGCACATTAGATATTAATAATATTTAATTTATTTATTTATGTAACTCGTATGGAAGGAGTGTCCAGTGTCAGCCCTTGGTAACAGAGATAAACCTTGGTGTATAGTACCTCTGCTTGATCACACTTCCCCATCTGTGATTATTTACTGTAATCAACTCGTCCCCGAGCGCCTTCATCCTGAAGTGTGTTCTTAACAGCACTTACATCATTACCACCACTATAATGATAATGTTAAACTTTGTGTAATTTTAGCTGAGGGTGTGTGAGACAGACGGTGTGTAATGCCCGTAGTTTCAGGGGAAAGAGAAGCGGTTGCGTTCAATTACAGCCAATTTAACATCGCGATTAAACATCCATATTCTGTCATGTGTGATTAATGCATCACTTAACTGAGCTCAAACAAGACTCCACCGGCCATAAACTACCACATCCAGTGCTGCGTGCTGATATATATATTGCACATTAGCATGCTAAATTAGCACAGCGCTGCTAGCGCTTGAGTTATTAGCATGTCAAAGCACGCTGATACAGAATGAATAGTTAATAAAATTCACTTCAGTGTGTATTTAAGACAAAAATGAACTAAACATGATCGGTACAAATACAACCTCAGAGAAACAGCAACATATACCTTTTTTACTGTGCCATTGTTTATTTAACAAAAATTAAGCCAAACCAACATGTGTGCAATACTAAGTACCCCCCTGATTCAATAGCTTGTAGATACTCCTTTAGCAGCAATTAACACTGCCTCACAGTGGATATGAGGGGATACAGTTTCTGCTGAAATGCTGTTTGGTTTTTACTGAACCAAAATGGCACTGGGAATTAAGGCCAAACAACTCCATTTTGGTCTCATCTGTCCATAGGACATGTTCCAGAAGTCTCATTGACTCCAGAGAACCTCAGTTGTGCTTGTGTGTTCTTTTTAGACAGAAGAGGTTTTCTCCTGGCAACACGTCCAAAAACACCGTACTTTTCTTCTAATTGTGCTGTCATGGACTTTAACATGTAACATGCTTAGTGACACCTGTGGGGTCTGAGCTTTTGGGTGTTTTTGTATTTCTCTGAGCGTTGCACACTCTCTCTCCTGTGATCAGGGTAAATGTGCTGAGGCGTCCACTCCTAGGAAGATTGGAAAATGCTTTCCACTTGTAATCTTTTTTACTGTAGAACTCCAAATTGTTTGGAAATGGTTTTATAACCCTTTCCAGATAGATATCCAAGCAAAAACCACTTTTCTTAGACCACTGCTTATGTCTTTCCCTCTAGGCATTGTGAACATGTACTCACACCAGAATGCTCAAGACCAGCAAACTGCCAAAACTTCTGCTTTTATAGAGCTCTGTGCACTAGTGATGGTTTATGAAGGATTCGTTCTTTTTGAACGAGTCTTTAATGTGACTTTAACAAGTCGTCTCAGAGTAATCCGTTCATTTTCTACTGGGCGCGCATGTGCAAAGCATCACAAAACCTTTGTAGGTTATGTAAAGAAAAGAAATGAGTAGAGCAACGAAGAAGTGGGTTCGTAAGAATCATTTCAAGGTCCTGGAGTGGCCTAGCCAGTCTCTCGTTCTCAACCCCATAGAAAATCTTTGGAGGGAGTTGAAAGTCCGTGTTGCCCAGCGACAGCCCCAAAACATCACTGCTC
>JAOTRS010000050.1:348635-362310 GCA_028565755.1 Dinotopterus cunningtoni | reverse complement strand
GTATATTACAAACTTTTCATTAGGACCCTAAAGAATCATATTAACTTATGAAAAATGGGACTGGATGACCCCTTTAAATGGTGTTTATATAAAAAGGATATCACACTTGCTTAGGACCGCATCTCAGCACGACCATGAATATGATAATTATGAAGTAAAAAGTGCATGGCTGTTTTATAGATTAAGGTTAGACTGCTGGTCCAGGTGATGATTATTATTATTATTATTGTTGTTGCTACATTTTTCTAAACGTTTATTTATTTATTTTTTGTTAAGGACAATGATAAAGTTTTAGGCTTTGTTATGTATAACATATTTTTTTCCTTTATGTATGTTTTGGTTTTAAAGGAGAGTGCTAGGACATGGGGATGGAATGAGACTATGATTAGTTTTATTTTATTTAAAGCATGTATTCGTTGCTCATCCAGCCTCCTATGTTTATGGACACTTTACTGGGAGTGAACTAATTATCTGAGTTAAAAGAACAAAGGAGAAAAAGTCGAGAGTTTGAGAGTGATATCAGTAATAATGTAGACCATTAGATTCAGCTCTTTGCCAGATTACTTTTGGAAACTTACTGCAGATCTTATGAAATCAAAACCCGGTTCAATCAAACACTCGCACACACTGCACCAGTCCAGATTCTTCACCATCATCATCATCCTCGGTCCTCGATCGATCAGTGTTAGACGAAGTCAGACATGTCGAGAGCAACAAATGAGGCCCGGGGCTTCATCTGTCCTGAAAATGGGATGGCTATTTAAAAAGTCTATAGATCTCATCTCTCCGCTGGATGGTGTACATAGAATAATTATTGAATTTGAGCTGTTCGGTGTCCCTGATGGGTCTGTTCATCCACTTAATTGAATCATGGGGAAAAAAGGATGATTACTCTGCCCTCAGGGCCCATTCTCCAAAAGAACCGCTTCATCAATAAATCAGGAAAATGACAGAACAGAGCAGAAGTAAACAAGAAAAAAAATATTCCAGTCAAATTACGAAAAAAAAAAATCCAGCAATTAAAGCTGAAAGCAGACAAATGGCACATTAGTTTGGTGTTAATGGCGGCGTGTAGCAGCGACAGCCTGGGTTTCCTGCTGAGGCTTTCACACAGCTCAAGAAAAAAAGAAACTCACGCCAAGACAAAAATAAAAAGTTTACAAAAAACAACTACTGCAACTGATGAATAAAACAAAGAACACTGAGATTAGGAATTCTTTAAGAAATGGTAAAGGTTACACAGCGCCGTGCTGACGAGCCGGAGAGACGACATCTCGTATCTTCATCTGTCTGAGTCAAAGCCGGAACACTGACGTGATGAGTCTCTGTAATCCAGGAAATACCACACACACTGTGTGTGTGTGTGCCTGTGTGTTAGGACGAGTGTGTGACAGTGTGGGAAACCCATCAGGTGTCCCTCTGGCTGAATTCTGCAGAAACACTCCAGTGTTTTGTTTTGTTCCTGTCAGTACCATCGTCTTACAGTTACAATGAACCATAAGTACATTTCACACCAGATGAAGACCATTGAACAGATTCCCTCACATCGCCCTCGTCACGCCTTCAAGGTGCTGCTCACGTCCCATAGTGAAGGTCACAGACGTCTAATGGAGCTGATGGAGCTCTTAGTGAACACTTAATGCAGATTAGGTACAGGTGTGAGCGCTGTTCACAAGTTACATTAGTGATACAGTATGAAGAAGAGGCGGAGTTTGTCTAGGACAGAGGCGCGTCTCAGTCACGCTCAGTAAATGCATTTTTCTTGCACTTTATCTCATGATATAAAAAAGCTGATTTTATACAGCGGTGCCTCGGCATACAAGTTTAATCCGTTCCGAAGGCGAGTTCGTAAGGTGAAATGTTGCATTGTGAAACACATCGTCCCATAGGAAATAATGTAAATGCAGATAAGACGCTCAAGCCACCCAAAAATATTACCAATATTACCAATTTCCAACACTATAATCATATTATTACATATAAAAACAATCAAAACATTTAAAAAAGACATGAAAATGAAGTAAAATATGAAATAAATAGACATTAAACCTCACTTAATTTATGATCCCTCTCGGCACCGTCTGCTTTAAAAAGCAAACTAAAAGCGGCTCTGATTTCTTCTTGCTACCGTCCTTGCTAACATTCTTAAGACTCATGGTCTTCACTAAATTTTATACAAAAAAAAATATGTAAAGTCGTTTTGCTTGGCCTTCCTACACACAGAAACAATTCAAAACAATTTCTTGCAAACTCTCAGTTCTTAAGGTGCCGAGGTAGCGCTGTATAGAAGGATGTGTTGGATCGAGTGCTATTCTCTGCACAATCAAACGTCGAGGATGGAATAGGGAAGAAAGCTTTTCAGTCCTTTTTTGGTTTTGAGAATTCTGTAGAAATTTTAAGAGCTAAATGAAAGCTCTAGATTTTAGACTTTACAAAATGAGGCCATGTAAAGATTCATTGTGACATGTAAAGGCTAACTTCACTTAACAAAATCTCTAAAGCTATAACCTTAATTATCTACAAAATAAACAGTTAAATTAGCACTAATAATAATAATGATAATAATAATAATAATAATCCTGTTAAATCAGAATGTCGTTTGTGGTGTAAAAGGTTCCACAAATTCCCTTGTAGTGAAGAGCAGAGTCGAATTATAAAAGCTGCAGACACAAAGCATTCATTTTAGCATTAGCTTAATGGCTTGACATTTTCACACGCACCTTGATTAGAGCACACTTGCTGAATGCAAAAGAAAAATGCACAAACCAAGAATGAGTCATTTCAAATCGATGATGCGTGAGAAAGACAACATTATCCAGCAAGCATGTGCGGCTTTGAGCCGTAAAGAAACACAAAGCAGAGAAACGCTGTGGAAAACTATGTGTTAAAGGTGTGTGCTGTAATGTAATGTAACGTAATGCAGATAAAGGGGACGCACCGTATGGTGTTGTCCATGCGGGACACAGTGAGGTACGCTGCCAGGTTGGCGGTGTACGACGAGCACACGATCAGGGTGAAGAGCCACCAGCTTCCCATCACGATCCTCAGGGCCACCGAGCCGACCGCCGAGTCTCCGCCTGCGAGCAGGACAACACCGTCAGGACATTCACCTTCATCAGAAACAAAACTGTCTCCACCCAGGAAAACGTATCATGTTAGGATGAACCAAAAGACTATTTAAGAAACTATTTAAGGCATTACATAATAAACACAATATTTACGACCCCAAAAAAGCAGAAACTAGCATTCATTTTCAATCGATGCTAATTTTCTTTACTCATACCGTACACTGCCACCTACACAGCAAACTGTTCCTCCAGAATCAACTCCTGAGCGTTGCTTACCTTTCTACAAATCAATTTTCTATTACAAAACACAGCTAATCCTCATCTCCAGAGCAGAACGCTGTTTTGGGCCAAACTGAGGTGCTGTTGTAAGCTTATTAGCCACATGCTAATTCCTCCTGCGCTAATTCCACCATGCTTAATAAAAGCACAGACGTCAAGAACTTGCATAAATTTGTTGCAGAGCCTTTTGTGCAACTATCAATCATCAGAAAGATTAGACGGTAGCAGGCTAAGGACCAATGGGACAGGGCCTCCCCTGATTTAATTACAGGCTGGTTGGCATAAAAATGCTTCGGTGGCAGAGCGCCAGGTGGTAATAGATGCAGATGGAGCGTCACATTTGCTGAGCTGGAGGTTTTCTTGCGTTTTGGATCGAATGAAGCTGTTACTCAGTGTCTACACACAAAGGCACCTCCAGCATGTCTCCGTTCTTTAGTCAGGGTTTTTTCAAACGCTAGTTTTTTGTTTGTTTGTTTGTTTTACCACAATCAGCCTCAGAACATCATGGGAATGGCAGAGGTCAGTGCACTGTCTCTGTGATTGTAAATAAGAAATATGGCTGACGTGTCCAGAGCTGAGATACGGCACCATTACACGTCTAATTATTGTGCCAAAATGTGTAGCTTCGTCTTTTATTGTGCAGGAGCCGAGCCCTGGTCCTGGAGAACCTTCTGTTCTGCAGGCTTGGTGTGTTACTGCTTTAACACACACACACACACGCACATGCACATGCGTGCACATGCACATGCGCACACACACACACACACACACACACACACACACACACACACACACACACAGCAGTTAATTATGTGTGTTGTGAAAACAGTCCAATCCTCAGAGTCTGTGTTATAGGATAAATGCGGGGTGTTCTGGAAAACACTGTTGGAAGTCGTTGTGTCTGAATTTCAGAAAATACAATAAAATCCTTTTTTTTTAAATAACATACAAATGGAACATTTTACCCAAACCTCTACTTTTAATCTTTTGAACACACTCTGTGGTTTTGCATTAGTCGTCACATGGGAGTGTTTCAGTACTCCAGGTGAACTGGCTGCATAGAAGATTTAACCAAAGGAGTTCTCCTGCCTGCCAGAAACCTTCAAACTGAAGCCTGTGTGCTGCACCTAGGGTTAGTTAAGTGCCACCACCATGTTTAGTCTGTCTACAAAGCTATCTTTAAATACTTAACTTTTTTTTGTTACTAGTTAGATTTTAAGGTAAATTCTTAATTTAGAACATTGTAGTTGAGTTTTCAGATACTTTTCTACAGATTCAAAAGCAGCACATGATCTTCCAAAGACAGAAGATCTTGAGCATGTGTTCTTCTGATATCACTGCTGATAAAAATGCCTGAGCTTTCCACACTGACCTTGGTGAACGAAGGCGCCGTAAACAAGCCACACTGCGCTGTGTAAGGAGCTGGAGATGTTGGGCGGAGCTCCTGAAGTGTTCTGGCAGCGCAGCGACTGCATGCGGTTCAGCAGGAAGATCAGGACTCCGACAACAGGTATGGCGGCTGCGATGCAGGCCCAGACGGCGAGGTCAAACGGAGCAAACAAGGAGAAGATGTTGATCTTCTCCTCCGGTTTGCGCATCAGGATCCCCACGGAGTAATCCATGTAGCGTTTACTGAAGTCCACTATGTTCTCTCGCTCCGGCGTTATAGTGATGGCTGACACAGCGAGATCGGCCCTCTGCACAAACAAACTCACATCCATCAGACATCAGTACCAGACCGGATAGTACAGTATTATTAATATTAATATTAATAATAATAATAATTATTATTATTATTATTATTACTATTATAAAAAGTCACCACCTGGATGTAACTAATGGACTAGTTAAGAGTCTTCCACTGGATAATTACTGCATTGATTAATGCGGCTCAGCTGTAACAAGATATTTAACCCTAACTGATGCAGTGAGGAGCTTCTCACTTCTTACACAACCAATTCAAACATATCCTGTGGGCGTGGCAAAAATGTTACTCGGTGACCCATCATCTTCAAATGTTGGAAAAACATCCTGACTCAGTGTGATGGGAGATCACTTACACGCTTTGTGAAATCAAATCATAAAAAGACATCAGCAGAACTCACGACTATGTTTGATAGCGAAAGTCCTGCAAGTTCATTTTACTCTCTAATTTCCCTGCATTGCCCTGTGTGCCTGACCTTTGACCCCTGCCTGTTTTTGTGTGCTAATTTGGATCTTAATGATAAATGACTAATAGTCATAAATCATTAATAGAATAATTAAACAGCAGTAGCCTCAATCAGTTCCTTACAAGCTAGAAGCTAATGAATGTCCAAGATACATGAAAAAAATAACAAAGGGACACAAACTCTCCAGATCTTCTCACTGAGGTTTCAGAACATTAAATGTAGTCGCCCTGAAGCACTCACTCACCTTATTAATAAGTTCCCCGATCATGCCGTTCCAGGAACCATTGGGAAGCTGAGAGCCGTACTTGCTGTCCGCTACCTGGTAGATGTCATATTTGAAGCCCAGGATCTTTGCCAAGGCATCAAGAACATCGATGGAGAACCCTTTGTACCTTTTGGGCTGGCCGAGAATGTTTTCCGCTACCATGACAAATGGGTCCTCCTTTAAAGAGAGGACATAGATCATTTACTATGATTGATTTTCCTGGCAGTTTCAAACTAGTGTGCAATGTGTTCTTCCCTTTCAGAGCACTGTTGGACATGCATGGTGTGATGGAGCAGGATTACATGCCTGGCATTTTAAAGCAGCATAATAAGGAGCATGAAGTGCAAAACAAAGGAGCTACACTTCTAGCAGTCCTTCTGCTAAATATTTCAGGAAGAAAGCGCTGAATTATTCATCTTTCTCTCATTTCTAATGAAGGAAAGCAATTTTGTATGCGCAGAGACATTGAAATATTAAGGGGAAATAAATAAAGGGTTTAGTCTGACAGGATTAGAGATCTAAAAACAAATTATTCTAAGATAAAAAAACAAACTAAGTAATGTGTGTATGATTCTCACCAGCAGTGTGACAACTTTCACCGTAACCCCTTGCATGCCATTCTCGATCCGACTCTCCTTCAAGCTCCCGTTGAGGCCGTGAACCGAGTCCCATGTGGCTAACTGCAGGAGATATAGAAACACACATGCGGTAGTCAGTGGTAAAGCTCATTAACTGGGGTTTAGAGTGCGCTCAGTGACTCTAGTGACTGTAGTGTATGTTAATGTAATACACACTTAGCCATAACATCACAAAGCAAAACATTGTGCCCTGTATTGTGTGGGTTCCCCTTGTGCCACCAGGGCAGCTCTGGCCCCTCGGGCTGTGGCTCTGCAGGGCCTTCGGGGGCTCTGTGGTATCTGGTACCAGGACGTTGGCAGTGGATCCTTTGGGTGCTGGGGGTTGTGGGGCGGGGCCTACATGTTTTGGACTTGTTTATCCGGCGCACCTCATGGGGCTCCATCAGATTGAGATCTAGAGAGTTTGGATCTCTCGGGATCTTTGCCTGCTGGGCCCCATGCGCGGTGTGTTTGTGGTGCACTGGGTGATCTGGTGTCTTTCTATAGTGACCAGCATTGACTTTTTTTCAGTGATTTTTGCTGCATTAGCTTGTCTGTGTGATCAGACAGGACGGACCGGCCTTTGGTCCATGGATGAGCCTTGGGTACCCCTGATCCTGTCACCAGTTTCCTGGGGTATAATTGATAATTCAATGCTAATGTGTTAGTGTTAAGGCTGATTAGTGTATACAAAAAGGATTATTATTTATTTGGTAATGATGCAGACCTACTACTGGTGTGGGGAAAAACAATATATGCTTTACACTTTAAAGGGAAAAAAAATGCATTCAGTCTTGGACGAATCAGGAGCCCAGGGCATGCAAGACATTTTAATTCATGGTTAAATGTCACATAAGCAGTTTCAACAAACAGGGATATGAGCTTGTACATTTCCTTAAGTCTAGAATAATGCATATAGCTAACTATTTTCATAAAAAGCACTATAACTCACCCAGTAGACTAGGTAATACATTTATAATTTGTCTATCTCTGTACACACACACACACACACACACACACACACACACACACAGGTGGTACACAGTTTCCCCCTGAGCGGTACGTCACAGTATCCATCGATCAACAGATGTCATCACAGACTCGTCTTGATTAATGTCTTTGTCTGGAAATGCTTTTCTGCTGGCGCAAAAAAATACACTGGCATATAAACAACATAAAACTACTGGCAGGTAAAAGCTTTAAGGTGCTGCTGTAAATCTATATAAATAACTTCCTGTAAAGTTTCTATTCCATATGCTGTGGTAGACGAGTACGCTGACTAACAGACTGTTCGGTGGCATTAACAGCTGCTTGGTCTGAATTGGCACAGGTCCACATTAGGGATTCGACTGCCAGGACTACCTCATGCCTCTCGTGGTCATCTGGCTCAGGCACGCTTTCTGCTTGCTCATCGCCGTCCAAGTAGCACTGCGCGTTAATATCCTAGCTCAGGTGTGGTTATGGCAGAAATATGCAATAATATTAGTCTATTAGTCTCCCCTGGTCCTGGAGCAAACCTGATGATCTGCTCATAGGATTTGTGTGTTTATTAGAGCAGAGAGGGAGAGAGAACACACCCAGTGAGCTGGAGAGAAACAGTCCAGACCTGTGCAACATAGCCTTCATGAATATCCAGCATTAGTGCCATCAACTGTGTGAGAGTTAAAACTCAGTAACATCAAACCCAATAAAGAAATCGATAAACATTCTCTGCAAAAAGCCGCGCAACTGGACACCATTCGAGCTAAAGCATATTCCATTAACTGATCCAATGTGATAGATTAATCCCTGTATGAATTCAGCTACACACACACACAGAGGTCATAATCAGGAATGCGCCTCATAGTAATGAGCTGGCTGAAACACGGCGCATGTATAATACGCGCATTCTTTTTTTCCGCTACTCTGTGGGGAGCCGAGTGACGAGCATAAGAAGTGAAAGCCTGTAGTGTAGCTCATGTTCATCCTCTGTTTCAGAAGCTTCCTTCTTCTCCTCTCTTTGCTTCTCTGTAATAAGCTGCTGCGCTGTGCTTCTGCATTAATACAATGCTGTAGACGCATGAGGGTCTGCCAGCCCGAGGCTTTGAAATGCCATTATTTTTTTCTACTACATAATGTTCAGATAACTCTTCAGTGATTCCAGCAGCACCAGGGTTTTCCGTTCGCACACATGAACTCCCTCCAGCAGCAGCAGCTCTGCTCTTTACTCAAGGTGCTTGCAGACAGCGTGTGATAGCTAAACATTCATAAAAATCCTCGTTTTTGTGCTGAGTCACTGCCAGAACAAACACAAAGCAAAAATAAGGAAAAAACACAAAGACGCGACTTTTATAGCATACAGTACATTGTGACAAATGCTCCCAGGTGCAGGGGACGGGAACAGGAAACGTCGGCCTGTTAGAGAGGAAAAACAAAATTTCCTCTGAAGCCAAAATGCACCAGGAGCAGAATTCTCGCTTTTTATTGCCGTCTACTTGCTTTATTAAAACACCAGTATGAGGCAGAGCGAGACCCGATACAAAGAGGTTTATCAGGCTGGATTGTGCCTTGCTTAACAGTTGTGTCTGTCTACTGAAATGAACAACTTCTAGCATTCAGTAGGCAAATAACAAAAAGAAATATAGAAATCTAATGAAAGTAGTGGAGCTGTGATATCACACCAGCAAGCTGATATCCTTTTGGAGTTACTATTCATGCTGTGAAACATGCTCTCACACTAGCAATCAGAATTCTTTCTGTTGCCTGGTGCTGTAGGTTATTGCATGAACCTTTTCCAAGCTGAAGCATTTGTTACGGGCCAAAGCCTTTACACTGCCTCGCTCACCCCAGCGCACACTAACACCCCGCAGCTGATTTACCTGCTCTCACCTCCTGCTGGTCCACAAAATGGTTCAATCATGATTCAGTCCCTTTCTCCTAACAGTACTGTCCATTTTAACGTGTCTCCCTGGTTCCTCAAAATACTTACCTGAACTGAATAATCGCTGCAGTCGGGAATAAACGTAACGTGAAAATCGCTCTGGACTGAGTGACCCGGCCACAGTGCTTCATATTACAGAGTTTCTTCCTTCTTAGCAAACTCCAAGCCAAGGGCAGCTTGTAAAAGTGATGGGGTTAAAAGCCACACCGGCGCCCTGTCCGTCACAAACACTCGTCAGCACAGAGTGATGATCTTGAAGAGCCCCGGGCTTAGAGAGCCGGCCGGCCGATTCATCAACAACTGTCAGATTTTCCCACTTTGTGTCAAACTTTTTACTACAGAGACAAATGAAATGCAGGACATGACGGATAGTGTATCAGAACAGAAACTTAGAGGAACTAAAGAGAAGGACACTAAGCTTAAAGGACGAAGAAAAATATCACTTATTCCTTATCATATATCTTAACCTACCTGACTGGTGCTGTAAGACCTACAACTTACAAAGAGTTTATTTTATATATACTTTATACCGCTGCCATGTATTGCCATGTACAGATGTATCACAATACTATATTACAGGAGGCTATAACCACATCGTAATATATACATATATATATATTACTCATAGTTACTATTATAACAATATAACTATTAATAAATTTGTATAACTAACTGCATTTGTTGTAGATATACTGTAATATAACACACTATATTACAGCAAACTTTAACCACTTTCCTCATGTTACTGTGCCATAGTCACTATTTACTGTATCACTACTATATTACTATATTACACACTATATCAGATCGTTGTCTTAAATATTTTACACAAATACAATACTTACTTAAATTCCTCTTATAATTAACTTATACTCTTACTTGCCACGTCCCTGTACAGTCCTGACCTCGCTCCAAAACATTTCCACATGTTTGGGCCAGTAAAGGAGTTCCTGGGAGGCCAGCGTTTCAGATGTGAAGCAGACAGACAGTCCTATCACGGCTCTGGTGTACTGAGAAAACTTTTTACCTTGATGGTGCCCAAGCACTAGTGAAACATAAGTGCATTATTGTAGCAGGGGACTATATAGAGAAATAAAGGGAGTTTATGTGAATGGTCCTTGTTTTTTTTTTTTTTAAATTTAAAGGTGTCCTCGTGTGGCCATTCCTTTAAAACAAGGATTTCAGTGTCTATTACTATATTATTTCACTGTACTACATACACCTTCCACTACGTTACTGCTCTTACTTTGCTATAATGTAATTTGCTGTGATATAAAGCTGTTATGATACAGAACTATGATACTACTGTACATGTAGTTTTATGACTTTACAGAACTGCAAACTGGTCATACTAAAAATGAAATAGTTATCTCATGGATAATTTAGTGCCAGATCCCACACAAACACACACAAAGATTTGTTTTCCCCACTTTGTGTATGCGCAGTGTGAAACCAAAGAACACAACCAAAAAACAAACACAAACCCTAACACATTTCACTATGATTGAGTATCAACAGCCAGAGCAGTAAGTGTGAAAGTGCACTATAATTACTGTTCCTCTAAGCAGTGTGAGGCATAGCGGAACTGCACAAAGAAAAATCCGTTATTGTTTGTCCGTGGAAAAGGTAATGGGTTCTGTCACATTAGGAAATGAGATTTGCAGCACTCTGAACTTGCATCTTTTTCAGAAATGAGAAAAACTATGAGCTCGCTCATCATCTCCTGTTAAGACGAGGGGAATGCTGCAGAAAGGTTAATGCTCAGACCGAGATCAAGCTGTGAGCTTGACAGTTCCTTAATCTTTGGGTTTATGTTTGGCACGACTTCTCAATTATTTCCCTTTTAACATCAACAAAAACAGATCTTCTTGTAAATGCTGTAGTGTTTGGGAAAAGTTTAGCCAGAATCTGCCATCTTAAGATCCTCAATGAGGTTTCTCTCTTTTTTTTTTTTTTTTTAACAGAGGCAAGGCTGATTGCGTGCACCATGCGTGAAGGAAGAAAGAGGATGCAATCCCCACCTTGTTACATCTCTGCTTATTTGATTTTCTAGAAGACCTACTTGTATTTTGTTAAATGGGATTCCAAAAACCAGGGCTCTCTTCTGCCGAGCAATATTGTCTCAGAGAAATCGAAGCTACCGGGAGTGGTAAATGCGTAGATGAAAAAAAATCAGTCTGGCGCGAATGAAAGAGAACAGGAACAAGAAAATAACACCTCAATCTCCATTACTCTTAATCTATGAGCTGCTCCATCTGCTGGGGGAAAACACACGAGCAGAAAGAAGAGAGATTGGAGATTAAGACGAGACGAGGGAGGATAAGACATGGAGACTGACGGGCTGAGCGACTGATAATATCTCTTCCAGGCTGGCTGCAAGTTTCCAGCTTCCTTTGAGCCTCTGAAGCATTTCAGATTCAGCTCGGAGACGTAGCGAATGTGTCTGTGCTTTAAATTCACGACATACTTCAAATAAACAGGAGCGCTCCTCGTTTGTCTCCATAGTGAGTGGAGATGGAGTCTACGGGATTGATGTCTTGTTGGGAGGTGCCGGTTTCGGTGAGTGAGGCTGGGGCTCTAATAAAGAACAACAACGGCACTGAGTGCACTTGACGTGCCATTAGCTGTCTTTGCCTTTCATTACAGCTAATAAATGTGGCGAGTGTGTGAGGGCAGACCAGTGCCCTGTGGGAGTGTGTGTGTGTGTGTGTGTGTGCCTGCAAGTTAAATGGCCATGGTCTCAGGAACCTAATGGCCATAATGCGATATGCTGGGTTCATAATTCAAGTCGGGATGCAGGGTGATTAAATCTTCATTACCGGCGGACTGTTTCGGTCCTCTCTCCTGTAATTTACATTACTCTTTATTTTTAAATGATAGATGGGAGGCAAAGGCATGGAGAAAACAACGACACAGGCATAAAAAAACAACCAAGGAAAGAATATTGAAATATAAATATATATATCCAGGAGTATGAAGGGAGAAATTTTGATTTATGCAGCGTGCTTCTTGATGGTCTTGCCTTCACCTCACCGATGGGAAACAAAAGTCGCTCTTAATGTAGTCTGGCAGAGCATGAAGAACTCTGGGAGAAGCCTGTGTCCAATCCACCCGCACCATGATGAGCTTCTTAACAGCGAATCTGCCACGTACAGTAAATACACAATGAGGCATGGTGTTGCTGAGTGCAGTGGAGTGTGATGTATATTACATGATCCTGAGCTCATGTTTTAGTCTGTGTGGACCTTTACACGCTCTCCACATGTCCGAGTGGGTTTCCTCTGGGTCCTCGGGTATCCTCCGAATCCCGAAAATATGCCTGCAGGTGAAATGCACCAGTATTCCCACTCCGCACCAGTGTGCACTCACAGTGTAGATTCACTGCCACTCTGAGCAGGATGAAGCACGGACGAGCTGAGCTCAAGGCTCTTTGATTAGTTTTTTTTTTTCTTTTTTTTTCTTCACTTTTCCACAAAGCTTTACACCCAGCTCCTCCTGCAGGCTCTCAAGACCTTCCCAAGCTGGTACTAAGATATAATCTCTCCAGTAGGTCCTGGTACAGCTATATCAGGAGCCAAGCAGGGTTTGATTGAAAGAAGCAGAGACTCTGAGGGTTTCTCAGGATGTTCATTTCCTCAGCCTACCTCAGGTTTCCACCGGCTCTACACGTAGCCTTACACAGAGGAAGGACAAGGAAGAACCTGCTTTAACTGGAGTGGCACTGGATCTGTCCCTGGAACTAGACCTGAATGTAGGCGACATCTGGTCACTAATTGGGTTTAAAAGGTGACATGGAGTCTTCTTGTTGGCCAGTAGAGCAACCGGGATTTATTCCAAGCAGGGATTAAAAGGAAAGTCCTCTAGGGGGCGGTGTGACTGAAGTACATTCAGCCTTTAAACCAATATATTAATAATATTTCTACATTTATTTCCTGTAAAATAATAAATAATTCTCTAGCGCCCTCAACTTTTTAAGCTGGTACTGAGTCATGTGGACGGGTGAACCATTACAGCATACGTGCCCCGCCCCTCATTTCGTCACATTTTGCTTCCAAAGGTCCAGACTTTCTTGTGTGTTTAATGTAGTCTTAAGGAATAGTTCTCCAGGCTTCCTGATGGACGTTTTTGTCTCTCGTCATGTCCATTCCAGTCCCTGTACCTGATCAGTTTCAGTGTTTGTGTTTGTTAAGCCATACATGAATCATTCAAGCATAAAAACATCTAACTTAAGTCCTGAGCCAGTAAGAAACAGGTGCAGAAGATGACCGATGATCAGGAGGTGATTAGTAACTGCTGATGCTGATGCTGAGGGGTTGGAACAGACGAGAGGGGAAATGAGGTCGCTGCTGAGGCTG
>JAOTRS010000050.1:306993-322607 GCA_028565755.1 Dinotopterus cunningtoni | reverse complement strand
TCGAGAGTTCCATTTCCGCCTTCTATATGTGTGTGTGTGTGTGTGTGTGTGTGTGTGTGTGTGTGTGTGTGTGTGTGAGGAATTTGAAGTCCAAAGAAATGCAAAGAAGGCTAATTGGTGTTCCCAAATTGCCCATAGTGTGTAAATGCGGTGTGTGTGTGTGTGTGTGTGTGTGTGTGTGTGTGTGTGTGTGTGTGTGTGTGCAGGCGTGCGATGCATTGGCACCCTGTGAAGTTTCCTGGATACACTCCAGGCTTCCTGCGATCCTGTATAGGATACGCAGTACAGAAGAGGAATAAATAAATGAATGATTAGTTTTATCAGAACGTGATGGGGGAAATGGCCCAGGATCGAGTTTTGCCCCACAGATGACTTGTGTATGGCGAGCTCTGCCCCAACACAACCACACACCTGTCCGGGCACTTTATTTTGCCAGATATTAGTTGTCTCAGTGAGGTGATGGATTGTACAGGCTGTATATTTGGTATGTTGTGTTGAGGTGATGTGGAGTAAATGTTCATTCCTCACAAACCACAGTAACGTGATTATAAATGTCCGTTCAGTAACGACTGTAACACCAGACTTTTAATCATTTTTCATCCATAAACTTTTATATTAACGCTTGTACTTTACAAGAATAATTAACTTCATGCTGTGCTGTGTGTGTGTGTGTGTGTTTAGTTAAATAAATGTCCATGATCATGGAGGTGAACCCGACACAAACTACAGAATACTGAGAGGCAGTACAGTAAATGTGGCGAAGAGGTTTAACCGTGCTTTCACACAAGGTACATTTGATTTGTACCCAGGAACAATCCCCCTAACACACACACACACACACACACACACACACACACACACACACACACACTCCCCCGATGACCAGCACTCAAAATATTATTTTTCTCTGTATTTCGGTACACACTTGCGTGTTTACACTCTCCAGTACAGCAGGTGGCAGTGTGCACCTAGTAAGTTTGCAAGCCAGCATTAAACACAAAGAGACGAACACAATTAGGACGTCACCCTTCATGCTATGCCTAATATTATTGATATAATAATTTTTTTTTTCCACGGTTCCTGATGGGGGAACGATTGTGTTCTCACTGATCAACATGAACCAGACTTTGTGGTCAAGTGTTCATGGGAACGATACAGGAGGCCCTACTGTGAAAACGCCCTAACTTTACTGAGTATGGAAAAAGAAAGATTTTAGAATGCAACTTAAACTCTAATAGTACATTATATATTATATGCCGTAAACATACACACCATATACATCTTTCTTTATTTCCTAGGTTCATCAGCAATGCTAATCAGGTGAAGCTAATCCCTCCACCATCAATTACATTCCTCAGTTAATGCTCCTTCTGTTTCCCTGCAGTTCCCAGAGATACTCCGCTATCCGTATATTGAGAGTATGATACAGAACACTCTTTACTCTAATAAACACGACGAGGCGTAAGCGTTTCACTGGGATTGAGCCTTGTGTCTAAATGCAAATGAAGAGAACAACTAGCGAACATAAAGCTATTGGCGTAAAATCAGCAGCTCTGAAATGATATGATACATTTGAGAGAAGGAGACATCAGGGGATAAAAATAAATCATTGTTTTGCGATTAGCACACACTGAAGTCTGTGCAGGATCAGGGGTCATGGGCTCCGGTCATTTCCTCGCTTTCACGTACACACTGAGGCTGATCATTAACTGGTGAGGGGTCTTCACGCTGGGAAACTGCCAAACTGTGCCTGCGTGTGATGTACAGGAGGGAAAACTGTTAAATAGCAAGGCTGGATTTCTTCCTACAGTAACTAATTATCGTGGTCCACACCCACGTTTGACCTTTTTGACCTTCCCTTTTTGTTTATTTTATGGTCCTTAATTCCCACAGCTAGACCAGTAACCATACTGGAAGATGCTCATTAGTCATATAATAAACATATACACAGACTGGTTCAGTCACATGAAGTACTATAACATTAATGGTATTTTTAATAGACGCTTTTAGCTAGAGTAGCTTCCATTTTATCTCATTACACACGGCTTAAGGGCCCAACAGTGCCAGAGTGGTGGTGCTGGGGTCCTGGGGACGTCCCGATCATCAGTCCAAGGCCTTAACCACCGAGTTACCCCTGCCGTCACGAACCGAACATCAAACAAATCAAACGAATCAAATTCCCTTGATTCAGACTCGACAAACGGACTCTAAAGCCGACCAATATCTCAGACGGGAAGACGCCTCGGTGATCAGACCCGCAAGTCTCTGCATTATATTAATGTATTCATGAGGAAGGAAAGATTAGAGCCGTACAATAGAATCCTCCGCATGTATATTTTATACAGTATGGTTAATAGATTATAGTCTAGAGAGCATTAATTTGTCAGACAAAGCACAAATGATGGCATTAAAAAGATCTTCATGTTTCTTGTGACAGTGTATTATATGTATATCTAATGAAACGCTTTGTAGATTTCCCTCGTCTTTGTTCTTCTCCTTTGCTGTAGCCAGAATTAGCGCTGCGACCTGTTGTGAGGCTTTTTTTTTTTTAATGAAAGTAGCTCAGATGGCGCCGTTGCAGGCTTTTGATCCGTCTCTGACTGTAGATGTGTGACTTTAGCAGTTTAAAGGCTTCAACCCACTCAGACACAGCGTGGCTCTCTGCTGCTCAGAACAAATGAGCAAGGGACTCGCTAATAGGTGTAAGATTGCAGCGCTCACTCCTCCCGCTGAAAATTTCTATTGTGTTAAAAAATTAAGAGAAAGATCAGGATAAAAATACAGACAAGACAGGCAGAGAGTGGAGCCTATTCAGACGGGATTAGCTGGAGTAACTTTTCAGGATCTTTCACCAATGTGAAAGATTCAGGATTTTACTTTGAATCTGTCACATTGGTGATGTCATACTCAATCTTTTGACAGATTAGGGGGGAATTTCTCTCCTATGTATAAACTGAGCCCTAGAAATAACTTCAGGTAGTAAAACCAGCTAAAGTGGCATGTTGGTCAAGGATTTTTAATGTTGTATTCACTCTTTTATTCTATAATTTTCTATTTAAAACAATTAAATATAGATGAGGTGCACAAGTTAGGTATCTTAGCAAGTGAAAATATCTTGAAAATATAGTTAAATGTGTCTACACTTTCTTTAAATAAAATTGCAACAGACCAAATAGAAGACTATTCAGCTTATTACTTATCAAATTCTATAAAAATTGTAAGCTATCAAACAAAAATGTCTATTGGCAAAGAAATTCCAAGTTTTAGAAATTTATTTCAACAAAATTACCTGCCAATAGACCAAGACATTTGTCCTTACAATTTTGATAACATTTGACTAGAAATATTCTTAATAATCTTATAAAATAATCTTATTTTAAGAAATTATAGACAGGTTAACTTGCTAAGATGTCATTTTTTTGCAGTGAGGGCGTGTCAGAGAAGCGTCACTTCTAAAGAGTTAATGGACACGTGATGGTCCCAGTCATGATCAAGCATGGCCACGCCCCAGGTCAAGTTGAAACTTTGAACTTAAGTTTAAAAAGTTTGAAAAATAAATAAAAGTAATCTCTTTTAATAATGGTCTTACAATTTCAAGCAAAACTTTAGAGCCAAAGTCATTATCTGCGCTCTCTCTCTCTTAATCTTTCTCTCTCAATCTCTCTCTCTCTCTCTCTCTCTCTCTTTTGTATTTCTGAGCGGTTGCCAAATCCTCCTCCTTCAGCAATGAGCTCACCGGATGCGGTACCGATTCCCATGACGGCGAGTGGAGGAGGCTTCAGTCGCACATTCGAATGAGCTTCAACACCTGCTCCCATCTCCTAAAAAAGGAAGGCCTGTGACTAAAGCAGACAGTTTCTGCTGCGATATTAGCCAGCACCGCATACGGCGAGGCAGGAGGCGTTTCAGAACCTGGCAGTGGACGCAGCCCAAGTTTTCAAGCTTGAACTCGCTCCGAAGTTTAAAGCAGAGCTCGGCAGGCAAAGAAAGTTAGAGCCCGGAATACAGTCATGGTTGTTTTGGAGATGGACAGGGACGTGTTTTACTGGTGTCTGATCTCGCACGGCATCGGGAACGAGAGCACAGAAATATCTGTGGAAACAGGTGTACAGGATCTGAGGAGCGTCAGCGAGAGAATCGCTACAGAATACAAACCACACAGGCTTATTTTTAGCCTTACACCAATATCCTGCCGAGTACAGTAATGAGAATGTGCGAACTGTCTTCATATGACAAAGAATTAGAAAAGAGTTACCAGAGTTAGCTACTTCCCCATAAAAATTGGGCTATTAGCTACTTAGCGATCATGGACTTTTACTGTAATTTTCTTCAATCCATGGTTACATGATTTGGCTTCTTTTTTGTCTAAACCTATTAAAGTTATTGCACTTAAAGCTGGCTTATTGTTTGGACCGATGAGAGAGAACGTTCTCAGCTCTTTCTCGGGCTCTCATTATGCACAGAGCAAAAGGTTCAGACAGTGGCAATGTTCACACTTCAAATAATGTCTACATTAGCATATCGCACCCCATGCTCTTATTAGGAAATTATGTTTCCTGTTATTGTTCGGCACAGAGTCCTCGGAGAACCCGGCTAGTCACGCTTCTGTGGATGCTAACTGGCCTGTGGAAAAGGAAATGACTTTCAAACTTCTGGACTAACTCGTTTCCTGAAATGAATACAGTGTGAGAGCGATCACTGGGGTACGACCGTAACGTTTCCCAAACGGCTGCGATTCAAAACACTCGGGAGCTTTCTCCATCGGGAGGAGAACGCCGTCCCACCTAGCTGCACTTGCAGAAGTGAACTGTACTCCTGTGGAAGATCTACGCTGTCGTTGTGTTTAAAGTAAAATTTGTACCTGTTTACTGTATACCTTATAAACTGTGTTGAAAAAGGTATCAAAACATGATGGCTACTCGTGGCTTTATGGTAGGTTATGTTACAGTTCTAGTGCAGGGGTTTCTAGTGAAAGGGGATTTATCAGAAGATCTCTGGGGTAGGTTCAGTGGTTCAGTGGTTAAGGCATTGGACTACTGATCAACTGACTACAACTGCTCAGATGTAAAAAATACATCGTAAGGCGAGCTGGATCATGGCGTCTGCCAAATGCTATAAATGTTAAATCTTTTTTTTTTTAAAGTAAATCTCCGGAAAAATTAAATCCAATCAGAATTGTGATTCTAAACCATATCAGTTTAAAGAGATGAGTAGAAGTGTGAGTGTAAGTCGTAGTAACTCTTACTGCATTTCAGAGTTAACAAATGATTAACTGATTCAGCTCTCTCAGTACGCAAGGCTGACGGTGCATAAATACTGAGAAACCCAGCACTTACGTCACCTAGCATTTACATCATCTCCGCTAGTGATGATCTGGCCCGGTGCCACTAAAACTGTTTTCACATTTGGCATGCATTATTAATTCCGTACCCTCGGCACATCCTGGACTTCAGCACAGCTTCCTAACAGGTTTCCACTTTACAAGACAAAAGCAAAGCCTGCGAACAGGAAAATAAAACAGGTTTATTTATGTAAGGATTTATTTATTAGCATCGGCCTGTATACCCGCTTAATAAAATAATCATCAAACCAGCCATGCGGATACAAGGCGGAGCTTCTCCCTTATCTCCTGATTATATTATTATTATATTATAATATTGAAAAGTTAGGAAAATTTCATTAAAGTCAACCATAAAAAAATAAACACACTCACACACACACACACACACACACACACACACACACTGCAATAATTGGTTTTGTACATATTAAGCTGTTGACAAGTCATTACAAACAAAGCATTTAATAAATAGAATCAATAAAGTGCCTTATGAAGCTAATAAAATAACAGAGTCGCCGAAGTCATCGCCGTCACAGAGAAGAGAATTAGCTGAGATAAACGCTAAGCCCTGAACAGGCAAAAAAAAAAAGTAAAAAATACCACAAGGTACTGTAGTCCACCGCCGGTCTCGCCTTCACTACAACTAAAATAATGATTTCTATAACTGTAATGTTGGAAACATCACTTCACTGCACTACTCATTATTATTTAGTTGTTAAAAACGCTTCACTTTTGAAGAACATCTAAAGAGCTTTAGAACTTTTCATTCAAACCTGTTTATAGATTAATAGAATACAGTGTCATACTGAATACACGTACATCTCAGTGCTGTACGATAGTCAGTTCTACTCTATCTCAGGTCTCACATTCGGACTCCAGTTTATCTTTATTCATGAAGTTTATTAGTTATTATGGTAAGTTTATTTCTGAATGGTTGTACGCCATCAGACAGTAATATTAACAGTAAATAATGCACGTTATTGTGATGATTGTAGACTCTTCGTGAGTAATAACACACAATACAACAGTTTAAAACTAAGTAATATTATAAAGGAAAGCAATTCAATTCTAAAATAAAATTTTTAGTTCATTATTAGCTACAGTTAGGTGATAATATTGAATGCATAATACTGACAATCTTTATGTACCTCATAATCATGTTCACAAAAAAAAAATCCACCTGACCTCGGCACCAAGTCTGAACGCGTTATTTCTGCAAGAGTGTGTCAAGGACAGCTTCCTGATTTGCACTGGATCTAGTTTCTCTGCCCGGTGATTATTGCTAACTCAGATTACCTCGCAGGTATCTCACCATCCCTCGACAGATGCTTAACGACCTTGAAAATCTTTATGGCGCCCATCAATTACGGTGCCACGTTTCGGCGGGTGCTGCAGTATCAAAAATATGGATGGAAACGGTCCAAGAGGTTGTTCCTCCCGTGCTGGAGATGCCGGTGTCAGTCAAGAGAAAAACCACCTCGGAATCTGCGAATTCTCCATGGACCCGAGTTAAAATTAGTCCGGTGTGATTGGCACGGAGCAGCACACGAGACTATATATATATGGCATGGGGGTCTTGTGCAGTGGGTGTCTGAGCTGTCACTTCGCTAAAGCTGGCCAGAAAAAAAGCCCACAGTGCCTATATTAAACTCTCTCACTTTCTCTGGGAGGCCACGGTGAATCAGGCCACAATCAGAATAATCAGCGCAGAGGTAATTTATTAAATGCATGATGATTTATGATGGGACTACGCCATAGCACCAGTTCACCAGGCAATCAGCCAGCATGCGTATCTTTTATTACCCTGAATATGACAGTCATAATGAAATGAAGGAATGAAGAAGCACAAATTTCTCACTTGGTTTCACATATTTTTGAAGGCGAAGCTGAGTGACAGTGTAATCGAGGTCACAGGACGATGATTTCATTCGAAATAAACAACTTCCTTTTCTTAATAGGGGCGAAAATGTGTTATAAAGAATTGGAGTTGGTTAACACAGCTCTGTAAATGAAATTTAGCACAGCTTTTGTTTGAGATGTTTTAATGAAATATCAGCTGCTGTGCCTGAAAGTGCAGCCGTGTAATGTTCACATAAGTGCTCATGAGCCGAAATGATAATTGATTTATAATAGATTCCATAATTACACACAATGAATCCATAAGTCATTTATTAGATGTAGGGTGAAAATGTAAATATGTGATTTGTTGTCCTGTAAACTCATTTGTTACAGTACATTTGTTAAAGCTGAAAGGAAACAGGGTATGAAATATCGCGTCTGGCTGTAATATGATTGAGATTTAGTGAAACCGCACAAAGAGGAGCGAGCGAAACGCTACACAGAAACTGGTGAGCTGATGTCTCTCAGGAACCCCTGATACACTGCAGTCAAAGTTATAATTATTGATGCTTGAAGCCAAAGCCGAAAGTCAAAGGGACTCTCAAGGACTTAAGAACCTCTTTTCATCATGAGCAGCCTACAAGGTGTTTCCTTCTACTTGTAAAATACCTTTTGTTTCATCTGCGTGCTAAGCGCCGTTTGTATTTCATCTGTTTATAGTCTTTATATTATAGAATTAGTTGGAGTATTCTTTGTACTATATTCAGTCATAAACATATTTCAGGCATCGATTTATCACAGAAACGAGACTTATCCAAGCTATAAATGCCCATTTCAAAGAACCAATCTGTTCCTCAACACAGGTAGGAGTGACGACAAGAAGCAGAGCCCATAGCGTGCTGGCGGCGCGGTGTTTGCAAGTGACAGTGATTAGACAGTGCTGAAAATGCAACGCCTCGAGCCAAAGCCAAGACGTGCTCTTGTTAAGCGAAGGTTGTGTGACGAGGGGTTCAGCCTGGAGAGTGCAACTAAGGCCTAGGTCCATCAGTCTTACACACTGACATGTTTGGGGAGAAAATTATCGTGCTGGTGTTTGTGGTTTTTACAACACAAGGTTTTAAGTGGGGAAGCGGCATGTGGTGTAGTGGTTAAACTGTCGCTTTACACTGCCAAGGTCCGTGTTCGATTCCCGGTCAGGTTCAATTCCTGCCTCTGTGTGCATGGAGTTTGCATGTTCTCCCTGTGATTGGTGAGTTTCCTCCAGGTACTCCGTTTTTTTTTCCACAGTCCAATGACATGCTGATTAGGCTAATTGGTGTTCCCAAAAATGTGAGTGTGTGTATGTGTCCTTGTGCCCTACGTCTCCTGGGATAGACTCCAGGCCATCCGCGACCCTAAATACAGAATGAAGCGGTATAGACAATGAGTTAGTGAGGTTTTAAGGGAAACTTAACCCCTTAAAGAAAAGAACATTGTTTTAGAGTGAAATAAAAATTGTATAAGAAAAAAGTAGTCAAGCCTAAATTCACTACGCTGTAATTCACACAGCTATTAATGACCTTGAAAGGACATGTGAAACGTGTCAAGAGACATGTGAGGTGTTTACATAATGATTAGTTCAAGAAATGTCAAAGGTCAACACCTTCAAAAAGAGACGAGAGGTCAAGGGAAAAGGCAGACACCAAATAGACCTCTGCAACAGCAACTACCAACAGAGATGCACAAGAAGGCCTGAGCACTCAAGTGTACAACAAATCTACATGCGAGACAAACCAGATTGTGTAGTAGGCCTTTTTATTGGCCATCACTGTCAACAAACCCAGTCTCCCTCGTCACAAACCCAGATGATTCTACTGTTCAACCCACTAACCTTGACCAACCCAGACCTGATGAATGCACTAGATAGCACTACATCACTCCAGAAAGAAACTAATAGCCATAATATGTAACAGCGAAATTATATTTTAGGGTCACCTGCTCAAGTCTTGCATCTGGTGAAAAAGTTAAGCATCTTGTGCAAAACAGGAAACCTTCACATCACACAGAATGAGCACTTGGAATTCAGGAGTCCATTAAAGCAGCTGTACTAGAATTTTATTGCCTCATTCATACTCACCAGCAAACGAATTATCGAATTATTTAGGTGCTATGCAGAGACAATAACCTGTGTGACTCGTCCACAACAGCGCTGAGTGGACATAAGCTGAATGAGACCAGAATCTTCCACATGAAGAGGAAATTGTGCGAGGAATACAAGGTGAATAACCCTCAGCTTCACAAAGCTCATGTTCACGCAATTTCATTCTACTTGTACAGTGCCTTTTGTTTCATGTTCATGCTCAGCGCTGTTTCGATTTTTGCTATTACGAACTAATTTGTTGATGGATTTGTTGTACTATGTTAATTCACAACATATTTCTCACAAAGTGACTAAGGCATAGATAAACCACAGAAACAAGACTTATCTAAGCTATAAATGCTAAATGCATTTCAAAGAACCAATCTGTGTCTGTGTTGTTGTGGAGAGAGCTGCGGTGAGAATGTGCCCGCTCAACACGAGTAGGGGAGTCTACAAGACCGCAGCAGGGAACGATGCAGTGAAGATCCAGAGCATGAGATAAGCAAAGCCCATAGTGTGCTGTCGGCACGTGGTTTGCAAGTGACAGTGATTAGAGAGTGCTGAAAATGCAACGTCTCGAGCCAAAGTCAGGACGTGCTCTACCTCAACCGTCAAGCTAAGGTGGCGTGAGGAGGGATTTAGTTTGCACACCTAAGGGCAAGGTCCATCAGTCTTACACACTGGGCTTAACCGACATGTTTGGGGAAAAATCTATTCTGCTGGTGTTTTTGATTTTTACGTCACAAGGTTTCAAGGGGGACTTAACCTAAATAGAAGGAATAATAACAGTTAAGGAGTTAAGAAGATTTTTATAGGAAAAAAGGAACCAAGCCTAAAAGACAAATTAAGTGAAGTTTAAAGAGGACTACACTGATGTGAAAGCCTTTTCTTATCTAAAGGATAAATTATTCAATGCTTTTAAGTTAAAGTTTGGATCATTTTAAATGCTAATCCAATTATTTTGATGCAAATTGAAGTCTATATTTAGAAAACTAGGCTTTACATTTCTTCCTCACACAGTCATCGAGTAATTCACAGCTATAAACAACCTTGAAAAGACAGCTCAAGGTCATGTCAGGTTTGTGCACACAGATAGGCTTTGCTTTGGGTGTTTGAGGACTGCTCATCAGGCCAGAAGGTGAGATTACAGGAGCACATGTGAAACGTGTCAGAGGAGATATGTGAGGTGTTTACATGATTAGTTTGAGGAATTTCAAAGGTCAACACCTCCCAAAAGGAAACGAGAGGTCAAAGGACCAGGCAGGTACCAAAGAGAACTCTGCAACAACAACTACCAACAGAGATGCAGAAGAAGGCCTGAGCACTCAAATGTCCTGTGTTTTGTCATTCTGGGTTTCATCAACAAATCAGCCTGAGCAAGAAATCCTCATTCATGCATTCTTCACTGAGTGAGTCAACTTTATTCCTAGACACTGAGACCAAAAACTGGTCTCCCAATCTGGATTGGGAACCCTGAACTAAAAAAAAGCTGAAAGCTGCATTCAGAGAAGTTTCTACAGTATGTTGTTGACACCCAACAGGTTACAGGACAGATCAGTTGCTTACTTGACATGGGGAAGGCAGAAGTAGCTCGGACCTCCCACAAGCACAAACCCTGAACAACGACAACACAGCGGCTCTGAAAACAACCCATCTAACTCGTGTACAACAGCACTGAGTGGAGTTAAGCTGAATGAGTCCAACTGCCTACTGTATAAGGAGCCAATGTTGTTTGGCAGCAGAATCTTCTCACAGAGTGATTAAGGCATGGAAACATCAGAGAAATAAGATTTATCCGAGAAATAAATGCTATAAAAAGCAATCTGTGTCTGTGTTCCTGTAAAGAGAGCTACAGTATCACTTCTCAAGGAAGATCCTGGTCATTTCCTCCATATAAAACAATTCTAATTCTTGATTTGTATTTATATTGACGTGATTTGTCCATGTATTCTCTGATCAGTACATGATCAGCTTTGTTCAAGATCTGGAGTCGGTCTAATCTAAATTCATGTATGATGATGATGTAGAGAAGGGGAACTTGAAAGTGTCTGAGTATTTTTTGTACTGTGTCAGGGATTGTCAATGTCTGTTCTTCTCTCGCCATATTAAAGGAGACTTGGTTATAGTCACCTGTACAGTCACAGCCGATTAGTGGGAGCCCAGTTACCGAAGATTTTACATGTGAGAGACATAAAAATTCCTGTCTTATTTTCATATTTAATCAGGCTGAGATCCACATTATTTTCTTCTGTCCAGTCTTTTCTTTTATGCTTTCTGACTCGGCCTTTCCCTTCCTGAATATTCAGCTTTCACACTGGAGGATAGACCGATGAACAGCGAGCCAGATGAAGCAGATATCAGCAGTGACGTGAGTTCAGTGGAGCCATGTCCAAGATGCAGCAGGACATCCATCACCAGAGCCAAATGTACCATTTTGTCCCCTCTCTCACCAGACAGCTTGTGCCATATGTTCCTCTGTGGTGTTCCAGTAAGAGAGGACACATTCAGAGTTTTCAGATTCATAACTTCTGCAACTAGTGCAGTGAGCAAAATTCAAATTATGACCTTTTCTTTAGGCGGCTTCAAGAAGCTCACTTTAGGATTTCCTGGCAGAGGTCAGTGACTGTGTTCGTAAAAAAAAAAAAAAGAAAAATCCACACAATTCAAAAAAGTTTATCTTGGCTAAAAGTCACTCAGGTCAGCATTTCTCTTTTACTTGAAATTCCTTCCAGTGTGGAGATGCACTGATAAACTCTTTTGCAGAAGATGCTGCAGTCCCATTATTACTCTGGGAATATATCCAGGCTGCTGTCTTTCCATGTCATCACTTTATTAACACAACACTGAACAATAGGCTTCACATCGTTTCACCTGACACTGGAGACTCCTTCCACAAATGTTGAATAGTCATCTGCTTACAGACAACTTTACTGAGGGTTTTATTAAAACTGTAACATAACAGAACTTTAACCTGCACTACTGTCAGAGCCGTCTTTACAAAGAATTAATCAACACCTTCACAATCAGGAATACAGTGGCACTGTGGGAATACTGTATACAGTATACACTCAGATAGACACAGGACGTGCATGTGAGGTCTTACTTATACACAGTGTATTAAAGGAGCACGCAGTATATCTGTAACCATTCTACTTTTAGTGTGTATGATGCTACAGACTTTGTGTGTGTGTGAGTGTGTGTGTGTGTTTGTGTGTGTTTGTGTGTGTGTGTCAAGAATCAATTTTAATTCAGTTCCCTAAAACCTTTTGTTTTTCTCTGTCCAGTCCCCACTTTTACCGATCGTGACCTCCCTGCCCATGTCTCAGTGACTTCACAGTGACTCATCATTGCTGCCGTGAGCCGTGAACTTTTTGAGTGTTCATGGTCTTCTGTAGTTAATTGTAGGCCAAAGGCTACAGAACCCCATGAGAACCTACAGCAGAACTGCGGGGTGATTACAGTAGCACCTGTAGCTCACTATGATTAGCTATAACAAGCTACAGCTACGGCGCTCTACAGATCACACTGTGACAAACGTACTGTACAAATCCCGGAAGTTTGTACACCCCTTCTAACTCCATGGTCGTTCCTGATGTTAATTTTTTTCTACACTGTAAAACAATACTGAAGGCGTTCATCCAAAATCCATAATAATCTCCTTTGAACCGTTGATATTGAGATGTATATCTGCTACTTCTGCTCTGTAAAGCTTCATAACGACCCTAATCTGAGGTGCTGGTTGTTAACTGGTGACTTCTGAGGCTGGTGACTCCTCTGCAGCAAAGGTCAGTTTTGGTCTTGTTTTCCTGGGAAGGTCTTCATGAGAGACAGTTTCATCATGGAGCTTGATGGGTTTTACAAACGCACTCGACACAATAATGTTCTTGTGAGAACTGTTCCAGAACAGCTGACCTTCATGTCTTAAAATAACAACTAATTACCCAATGCCATGTGTATTAGTTCACAGTTTTGAAATTCCCAGTATTGTTGCAGATATCGAAACGTTTGCAGATGACATTGTGCTTTGTAGCGAGAGCAGGGAACAGGTGGAAGAAAATTTAGGTGGCCAAGCAGCGCTACGGGAGGAAACTAGAGTCACAACTCCAACAGAGTGACTCTAGGAGCCTGTGGCAGGGACTAAGGACAATAATGGACTACAAAGCACCAACATCCGGTATGACAAACACGGATGTGTCTCTGGCAGACGAGCTGAACACATTCTATGCTCGCTTCAAGGATGCAGCTAAAGATGCTAATGCTAGCGGCGCAAACAGCTGCAGACAGGAAGACACTGCCAGCACCAGAAATGCATTCATCATCTCCGAGCATGACGTGAGGAGAGCCTTCAGTAGAGTGAACACCAGGAAAGCAGGAGGACCAGACGGCATCTCAGGTCGAGTCCTCAGAGCCTGCGCAGACCAGCTACAGTAGCACCTGTGTTCACAGAGATATTCAACCTCTCTTTATCTCAGTCGGAGACTGACAATGATAAGATGGCCTACCTGGAGGAGATAAAAAATCTGGAGAACTGGTGCCAGCGGAACAATCTCCTTCTAAACATCAGCAAGACAAAGGACTGGATAGTGGACTTTAGTACAAAGCAGGAGTGGAACTACTGTACCAGACACCCGTCATCAAAAAGAGCCCAGTGGAGAGAGTGGACAGCTTCAGATACCTGGGTGTCCACATCATGCAGGACCTGACATGGTCCTGTCACATCAACATCATGGTGAAAAAGGACATGCAGAGTCTCTTCCACCTCAGACGCTTGAGAAACTTCAGACTGCCCTCCAGGGTGCTCATGAATTTCTACTCCTGAACCATAGAGAGCATCCTGACGGGAAACATCACGACCTGGTTTGGAAACAGCACCATGCAGGACAGACGAGCTCCACAGAGGGTGGTGCGATCAGCTGAGCGCATCATCCGCACCGAGCTCCCTGACCTGCACTCAATCTACAGCATGCGGTGCTGGACCAAGGCCAGGAAGATCGTGAAGGACCTCAGCCATCCCAACAATGGACTGTTCTGTCTGTTGTGGTCAGGAAGACCAACACAGAGAGACTAAGGAGGAGCTTCTTTCCGCAGGCGATAATCCTAATCAGTACACCACACAGTACTAATCCATTTTGCACATCCACACATATGTTTCTTGCACTCACTTTGGACATTCCGGACATTCATTGACACTAGTGATCACTGCACACCTGCACATTCTTGGACATTAGTTACTTACTGTATTTTATTCTGTTTCCCTAATGCACATAGTCACTTTAAATATGACACTTTCAGGCATATTTGCACACCCCCTGGATATTCTGTTTCCCTGATGCACATAAGTCACTTTAAATATGTGAATTATGACACTTTAAGGCATATTTCCCCTGGACATATCTATTTATATTCAACTTCATTCCAACACAAAAATTCCATAAATTCTATATTGTACAGATAGGGTTTTTCTTATATTTCTTATATATTTTCTTATATTTTTTTCTAATATGTATATATTTTGTATTGCACAGTTGAATTTACTTTCTATTTTTCTTTTTCATATTTATTTTCCTATTAGTAGTCTCTTATTTTAAGGTCACGGGCAGTCATCTAAGCATTTCACTGCATATCGTACTGTGTATGACTGTGTATTCATTTGAATTTGAAATTGAATGTGGTTAGGAAAAGGTTCTCATGATCAACATATACAGTAGGAAATGCTAATGTGATGTTTTTCAAATTCCCAATAGAGTTGAAAATAGACATGTTTGGCACATATCCGGTAGCCCTGTGCTAGAAAACTAGAAACTAAACTAAACTAAAACTTTAGAAAATTAAACATTTTATACAAAATACAAATGTATACATTCAAAATTCTATAATAAAAAGCAAAATAAACACTAAAAGATATAAAACTTATGGACAGTTCCCATTTTCATGATTTTTGCTCTGAATGATTACAGTTTCTAAATTGTAAAACTCCAGAAGGATTTGGCGTCATTAGCTCCGGCACTGCTACAGCTAAACAAATTACAGCAGCGCCCTAGAAAGGCATAGAAAAGCAGATAATTTGGTACAGTAATGACACGGATAATGCAGAGTACTTACAATTATCTCTGAGATGCACTACGACAGGTCCAGATTCCTGCAGAGAAACATACACTATCGCTCAAAAGTTTGGGATCACTTGCAAAGTTCTTTCTTTTTGTTTTGTGATTTATTTTTTGATATCTGCAACTTCTTCTTCTTTTTTGTCTTTCGGCTGTTCCCTTTCAGGGGTCGCCACAGCGAATCATCTGCCTCCATCTAACCCTATCCTCT
>JAOTRS010000050.1:281798-301242 GCA_028565755.1 Dinotopterus cunningtoni | reverse complement strand
TAAGTCAACATGATTCTTTCACACAAGTTTAACATGAATGAAATACTTTGGTTTAGCAGGCAAAAATTGTGTAATTTCGCCACATTTTGATGATGTGGGACCGATGTACACATTAAAATCAAGTAAATTCAAAGGATTATTTTTTTCAGTGTAAAGAGAAAAATGTCAAGCCTTGTTTTTTTTGAAAAAGATAAATTAACAATCTGTATTAATTTAATTCCTGCATCAGTGCGTCATGGCGTGAAGGTGATCAGTGTGTGGCGCTGCTGAGGCCTTACTGAAGGCCAGGTTGCTTTGATAGCGGCTTTCAGCTCGTCTGTATTGTTTGGTCGGTGTTTCTCATCATCCGCATGTGTTTTATCCAAAGTCCAAAGTCAACACAGCGTCTACCAGGAGGTTTTAGAGAATTTCATGATTCAAGAGAAAGATAAGAAGCACCTGAGCCAAGAATACAGACAAGCTGGCTCTCCAAATCATCACAGACTGTGGAAACTTCACACTGGGTTTCCAGTCCAGTTCTTTTTGTCCTTAGACCAGGTAAGACTTCCTTGTTACTAGGAATGTAACAGTTGTAGCCCATTTCCTGAAGTTTTTGGTGTGTGGTGGCTCTTGATGCTCCAGCATCACTCCACTCCTTGTGAAGCTCTCCCAAGTTCTTGAATCAGCTTTGCTTGACAAACCTCTTATGGCTGCTCTCATCCCTGCTACTTGTGCAGCTTTCCCCTTAACACGTCTCTCTTCCAGTCAACTTTCCATGAATATTCTTCCATACAGCACCTTCTGTGGCTCATCCTCCTTGTGTAGGGAGTTGATGATCATCTTCTGGACAACTGTCAAGTCAGCAGTCTTCCCCATGTGTGTACTGAACCAGACAGACAGATACACAGTGTTTATACTGTATGAATAATAATTTACTGAAACTCAAAATGGTGGATTCTATTTTGAGATACTGGATTAAAATTAAAACAAAAAGTGCTTGAAATATTTCACTTTACTCATAATTTCAGTCTTATAGAGTCTAATTGCTCAGCTCTACTATAAACAAAACTTGAATTCGATATTTGTGCCTCCTCCTCTTTTTCTGAATTGAAAATCAATAAATAAAATACATTTAGCTATATCTTTTTTTTTTTTTTTTAATGGCCTTGGAAATAAGCAGCCGATCAGAATGAGGCTTTTCTTCCTTATGAGTGTGCTTCAGGAAAACATTCTCTAAATATGTCCACACTGGCACGCGGTTAGAAACAGGTTTTTGTTGTATGTTCTTAACATTTGCAGATTAAATAACAAAGTATCTGACTAGTCCTGGTGGAAGAACATAACATATGGCATGGATGACTGCCTCCTGTAAGTGCATGTTAGGATCCTGGAAGTGCAGAATATGGAGAAAAAAATGGTTCTCGGGGTTAGGAACCATCTGCACACGATCTGCTGAGCTCCAGTAAGCTGGCAGATATTTGCTTTAGCAGATGTGATTAAGCGAGCAGGCCGTAGTGGATTCAGGGACCAGTGCCATGCTTGAGGGGAGATGTTATCAGCTGGGATAAAACCTATGGCTTCTTGGTATGTAGCCAGTTTCCTCTCACTGCTGGACCTGCACCAAAACCTAGCACAGCAAATCATGGCATGCAAAGAAACTGATGAAGATTTATGTGCTGGAAGCTCGTGAACCTGTGAGAGCTTTCTCTTGAGCCACCGTGGACCAACAGGCCAGCAGTTAGCTGCGACGACATTGCGGCGGTCTCGTCATTTAAACGCACATGTTTGGTGTGAAAACCAAAGCAAGATAAAAGCACAGAAGAACTGCACTTGCAGTTGTGGATGTTTGTGATGAGGCATCTCATCAACACGACTCTTCCCCAGGAGGGACGCTGTCCCTCCATCTGTTTATGTCTTATTTATGGGAAAAATAAGTGACAGCTCGAACACTGAAACACTGTGTGTGTGTGTGTGTGTGTGTGTGTGTGTGTGTGTGTGTGTGTGCTCGGCTTTCTATCTTCACTTCTTCTGTTTTCTTTTCATTTCAGTTGCGCTGCAAACCTCACACCGAGCACAAAAGTAATCTTAGGACCTTGTGAACGCTGTAACTTACCCATGATCCTCTGGGAACATCATACAGAAAATAGGTTCAGCATAAGCGTTAGGATTACATGTTTAGTCGTTTCCAGACATACTGATGTATGAGGTACGCTCAGATGTTTTTTAACAGAAAAGTCTTTTTAATTTCATTTCTTTATTAATTTATTTGCTTTGCTACACACCATGCTAACACTAAAAGACTCTAACAGAATTTATCCACAGCCAATGTCCAGACAACATCACGAGTAAGTAAGACAATCACAAGTAAGACACATGGTGTGACGTGGAGCTTACTAGCTCATGTTTTACGTCTTTCCTTTAGCATCTGTATGCTCATTTCATGCGCCATCTTTATACACACTGTGAAAGCTTTAGTTCATGAATAAAGGTCATGGATACGACACCGTGTCGTGTTTGAGTTTAATCCCACATTTTTTTTTCACATTTTGTACACAGTTGAATTAGTTTGATGTTAATGACGCATCATGAATCTAAAACCACGATACGAACGCTAGCTTTCCTGCTAAATGCCACCGCCACCATGCTGACTCTTCTCCCTCACTGGGCTTAATGAGGCCATGTGCTGTAAACAGTTGGTTTTATTTGTACTTCTGATTGCTCTTTACCAACGCTAACGCTAATGCTCATGTTAATGTTACACACTCTCCTACAGAAAACATCCTAGTAGTTTAAAGGATGAAGTGACCGAGTGTGGATTAGGAACGCACGACGCCGGGGTGTGTTCTACCCGCCCATGTACCAGCTCCAGATTAAGCTCAGAATTGTTTTTATAATTATAATCCCCTTAAGTGACACACCAGCAGGAGCAGTGTCTGCCATTAAACAGCTCAGAGTAGAAAGCTAAAATTGAAAGTTTTCTTTTCACTCAGACTCTCAGGTGTCTTTAAGGTGAGCTCTGTTCTTCCAGCTCGGCTGTGGACTGGAGCTTACAGTCCTGTGGGATCGGTTGTAAAGAATTCGTGTCTAAATCTCAGAGTCTGGGGGATTTTGGAAGAAAGAAAGTACTGTGTAAGAGAGAGAGAGAGAGAGAGAGAGACGGCATAATACCAGTAAAGATCTGCAGCACTAGCTCTACATTTTCTATTATATATGACCTGGGTCACTGGGACATCATGCTCAAGCAGAACACAATGCTTGAAAGTTTAACTACTGTACGTATATCGACATAAAATAATAATAAAAAACACAACCACGAGACATTTTGTGTAAAACATTGAAGTTATGCTATAAACCTGGAGCTTTCTGATTCCAGTCAGTTAAATTGAAGATTTCACCGAAATCCAAATAAACCTTTTTTATTCCATTTTAGGTTTCAGCTGTTTAAGCCCTACACTGAGAAATGTCACATTTTGTACTTAATGTTTGATGAGCTAGATGTGAATTTATTCAGTCTTTGATTATTCAGGCTTTGAATGATGTTCAAAGAATCACCTTTGTACTTCGAGAAAGAGACGAGGTGCATGTCTAAGAATATTTTCAGATTTTTCTGTCTCTCTAGAGACTAGGAGTGCGGGAAATTGGATTGTTAGACACAGCTCAATTCATTATTTAAACAAGCTGCAAATCCCAATAATCGGATCCTTTTTCTTTTTAGACCAGATGGGAGATGAGGTGTAAAGGCGTGGGCTAACAAGTGTGCTAACGAACATTGGAATAAAACAGAATCTAGCTAGCAGATTTAAAAGGGACAAACCCAATTTTCTTCCTACTTTTAATGCTGTGCACAAGCACCATCTCACCAAGATGTCCTAATCCTCCTGGACCTCTCAGCTGCATTTAACATGGTAAACCACAAGATTCTCTTGTCTATTCTTGTGGTTCCTTGGAATCTGTGGCACGGCATGGCAATGGTTTGCCTATGACCTAGAAGATCAGTCGTATGAGGTGACATGGAGGGGATCCACATCTGCCCCATGCAGACCCTCCACAGGTGTCCCACAAGTTCGATAGTTGGTCCTCTTCTGTTCTCCCTCTACAGTATATCTGATCTCTCTGTGAGGTCATATCCTCGCACGGCATTTCATGCCATCGTTATGCAAATTACACTCAACTCATTCCCTCCTCTCATCCCTTAGACACACGTTTCAAGGCTGGACTACTACAACTCACTCCTGGCAGCTCTACCTCTGTGCACCACGCATCCTCTGTAGCTGATCCAGAACGCAGCTGGATGACTTGATTTCAACCTTCCTAAGGTATACCCCACCACCCCAATTCTCCACTCCCTCCACTAGCTTTTGGCAGCTGCTTTCCTACAAAGCTAGCTCTCAGCTCTACAATTACATTTCAGCATTTGGGAAACGCCCCTCAACAGAGCGACTTACATTTTTATATTATTATACATCTGAGCTGTTGAGGGTTAAGGGCCTTGCTTAAGGACTCAACAGGGACAACTTGGTGGTGCTGGAGTTTGAACTTCTAGACCATAGTCTTAGCCCTAATCACTGAGCCATGCCTGCCAACAGCTGGAACGTCCCTGCACCACGTTCCCTCCGATCCAATTCAGCACTGCTCGGCTGGTCCCACCATCTCTCAGGGATCGAGGAAGACGTCCACCTAGACTGTTTTCTGTTCTGACACCTAGGTGGTGGAATAAACTTCCTCTAGATGTCTGTACAGTCTGAGTCACTGTCAATCTTTAAGCAATGACTAAAGACCTACAGTATCTGTCTCTAAGATATTTTGGTTCAAAGATGTTTAAGATTCATCCCAACCCTTTAGTCACTTATAGTCTTTTTTTTTTGCTGATTGTGCACCAGCT
This sequence comes from Dinotopterus cunningtoni, assembly GCA_028565755.1. NCBI lineage: Eukaryota > Metazoa > Chordata > Actinopteri > Siluriformes > Clariidae > Dinotopterus > Dinotopterus cunningtoni. Next base: position 296,381 of record JAOTRS010000050.1, on the reverse strand, counting down.
TCGTACTGACTTTGTTGATCTGCACATCAGAAAATCAGCTCAGCGCCAGGCGCTTAGACATAAACATCCTGATCTGCTCCCAGATTCAAATTACCTTTAACGTCAGTAGCATTCCGATTATCAAGCTCTAATCTGTTTTTTTTTCACACAGGACATGCAGGATACTGTGCTTTGTAGCCATTTTATCTTTATTATCTTTTTTTTATCTTACTTTAGCGCATTTATCGTTCTGTTTAAAGAAAAGAACGTGATGTACCTAAACTTAGAATGCACCATCAGAGTCATCCTGCATAGTTAAAAAAAAATATCATTAAAAAAAAAAACTAATGTTGTATGAATATATACAGTAGTCTATACTAAAATCCAGTTCAGTTTAACCCCCCCTCACCCAGGCATTATTTTCCTTCTTTTCTTTTGATTTTTTTCATTTTTTTCCAACGTCACCAGGGCCGGCTCTGGACAAATGTATTGTTTTATTATGAAGAGATAAATATACTGTAAGATTTATAGAATTCAAGGTTCTTTCAGATACATTAACTCAGATATATTCTCAGATATTAACACTGCTTTTTAGAGATAAAAAAAAGCCTAATAATTAACAAAATAATCCACCAGCAGAACGAGAGTACTTGAAGCTTGTATGAAAGAAACCAGCTGGTTAAATCTTATAGAAGGAGAAAGGCTGGATAAGTCTGATGTGATACAGGTTATTGTCAGACGTTTTCTGCAGTGAAGCCAGATTCTACTCTTTCTCCGATATGAACACACACACACACACACACACACACACACACACACACATTGACATAATGAGAGGAAACATCAAAAGAACACACAGAGGTACTAAATACGGAACAGATATCAGAGCTGCAGGTGTGCACACAATATCGCGCCCCGCCCTGACGGATACTGAATCACCTGCAACCAGCAGCAGGGGCAGCGACCCAGGAGCGCGGAACAGTCCGTGATTTATCTGCAGGATTCACCGAGTCCGACCTGACACATGACAAACCCCTGAGAGCGCCGCTCTTCTGTCTTTTATTATGTACTACAACAAGCTGCTGCTGAGGTCTGTGATCTGATCGGTCAACTTCCTCCGACAGCAGCGCAGGTTCACATTAACACGCTATGGTTTCTATAGTAACGGCTCGTTCCCAGGGACACAGTGCTCCACGCGCACTCCAAAAAACAAGGATTGCAAGAAGATGATTATTGCTGTCATGTGTAAGGAAGGAGTCTCCAGTGTCAGAGGTAAAGCTATAGGGAGGAGTTTACGCAGGATGCAAGGTTTTTTAAGAATGGAAAAAAGAGAGAGGCTGGTGAAGTTTTGTCTTCGTAGCTGTGTTAATATGAGACGTTTCATGATGTTAAATTAAATTATAAATTTAATTAAATTATAAACAAATCAAAATTATAATCTTCTTTAATTAGTAAAAAAAATATTTGTTGGCAAATTGCTGAAAATTAATGTATATTAATAAACGTTAGTGATTTGCTGTTATAGGAAAATAATCCACATTGTGGCATAACATGATATTTCATGATATTTCGTTGATCCAAACTTCACAGAAATTTACAGAAATGAGGATGAGGAGGATCTTGCATGATGCCGGGGTGCGCAGCAGTCCATAACGCCTTCACAGTGTGCACACGCGTCTTAGAGGTGGCATGAAGTCAAATTATACTATAAACATAAACAGAGGTGTAAAGGCTGTCGTTTAACATCGAGTGGGAACGATGGGTTCGTTCCTCTTCCCAATTACATCCCAATTACTAAAGCTGCTCAAACTGCAAATTAGCGCTGCGCTCAGAGAACTGAGATTGGCCTTGAAACCCAGCGCGGATAAAAAACACGGAGAGAGAAAGAGAGAGATATTAAATCAGCGATGAATCCACACACACACACACACACACACACTCACACACACGGGCGCTCAAACAGCAGGATGTCGCAGTGATCAGCCTGATTTACGCACGCCTCCATCACACACCTTCAGCAGACGATCAAAGCGGCATGTAGGCTTCACGCTGAGTCCTGAACTCAGAGGCAGGAGCCGTGCAAGCACGTTACACACACACACACACGCGCTTTGAAGCACTTGCAGTGTCATGCACGTGATACACAACGCTCGTAGCATTTCTCCAAGCCTCTCCAGTTCCTAGAGAGCCGCAGACTGACAGCTGAGCGCTCATTTTTCAGCATGTTCATGTTTTATGAATTCTGTGAAAAATCGATACAATGCTGTAATCTAAAAGAATCTGCGCAAATGTGTTGTGATGTTTCTTCAGTGCCTTGCTCACAACTTTACTTTCTAGATGCATTCAGTCCCTGGTTACCACTTCACTCAAGAAGCAGGATAAAAACTTATGGTTTCATCTCTTATTAGCATGAAATGTGTACAGCGACTTTGGGAAGAAAAGTAAAGCAATGAAATCTTGAAAGTGTTGGTGTCTGGGGTTAGTGTGGACAGCTAGCACTCTTCGCTAATCTAATCTGAGAATGAAGCTACCATGACCAGACAACTGATTTTCACACTGATTAGCCCTGCTATTTCATTTGTGTTAAACTAGTTAGCTTTACTAGTATTCTCTCTCATTTGAACTAATGCAAAAAAAAAACATCCTGGACAAGAAGTCCATCCACTAGCTAGCTGACCTGAATTCTAACGTAGCACACTTGCTAATCTATGCCTTGAGATTTCACCACTAATTAAAATTAGATTATTTAATTTTAAGTCCCCTACTTATGAACATTTGAGTTACAAACTTTCGAAGATACAAACATGCGTTCAATCGCAGAAGTTAGATCAAATGTTCAGCAACGTGCAGCGTGCATCCCAGGAAGCAAGTATTAAATCACCTGCGATGAAGCTGGTACTGCGATGAAGCGCCGAACAATAACGATAGAGACAAAAGTGAAAATAATTGAGAGAATGGAGCGAGGTAAAGAGATGGCAGACATCGCTCGTTCTTTTAACATGGCACGATGTTGTGTACTGTACTATACTGTCTATAACCCATTGTGTTAGTGTCCTAGTACCTAGACCCTAGAACTCATCCCTATGTATGTATCCCTATGTAATTATTTCTTGCAGTTGTTTTACTTTACTAATGGAAAAAAAACAGCATCAGTAGAATAAAAAAAAAAACAATTTAAGAGATAGCGTATTCAGAACGCTTCTATCACTCGGTCGCCTGCTGAACCTCATGAACTTTAAAGTAATCCATCTGACGTCCTGAACAGCAGTGTTTTTGCTCTACAGAGACTTATCAAGGATCCACACGGCCCTCTCCCTGATCTCTCTCCCTGAACTCCTCGTGTCTTATTACCTTAAAAACCTTCCTACAGCATTTCTCTACCTGTCTGTTTCATGTGGAATTTACTGACAACACAAACATAACATTTGGAAGGCAGACACACAAGGGGGCGGGGTTTGCCTGAAAGGAGGCGTGTCTCAGTAACGCTCGATTCTAGCCTTGAACTTTTTGCCTCGAGTCTCGGGGCGTTTAAACCCGAGTGCACAAAAGCATCACAGCAGGTCATTTAAAAGTTATGTGAAAAGAAAAGTGTGTTTGTCTTTCACCAAATGGAGTTTACAGGATCATCACTTCATAAAGGCCTCACCCCGGGCAAAAACACTCCGCTCGTCCCCTTGCTCCAGCCGACAGAGAAGCAGATGAGCACATGGGACTGCAGCTCTTCTAAATAAAGTGTAATATTGAGTGTGTCTGCTGCAGGCGTGGATTTTTTCTAACAGTATAAAAAGTTTACACACCCCTGCTTAAATTGTGGCTTTCTGTCATGAAATAAAATTAAAATAAATAAATAAAATAACATAAAATTATTGCAGATTGTTTTTTTCTTTGATTTGATTTAGCAGCCAACTATATTCAAATGGAAAAAAAAATTAAATAAAACATTCTAAAAAAATGCAATACCTTGGATGCATAAGTCTACACACCCCTTATACTGTGACATTGTTAAAGCACTTCTGCTTTTGTTTTGGTATTAAGAAACTACTGACATCTTCATTTCAGCCTCTTAATTCCACTGTTCCCTAAAAAGAAAAAAAGATGTTGTCCTGTAAACCACCCTCTTTATAGTATTCCACGGGTTTCTGACCGTTCCAAAATGTTCACCACCTTCTACGTTAGCTGAGATGGATTTGTGCTTTAAGTTGTTTTTTGTGTTAGAAGTTAAAATTATTATTATTGTTATAGTCAACTGTATAACAGAGCCCTGCAGGTTTTGTTTTAAAATAAATCGTAATTTGGAGTTCGTAGTAATTCCCTCTATCTCAACTAGAGCCCAAGTCCCAGCAGAAGAGAATCAGAACCACAGCGTGATGCTCTCACCACCCTGCCTCACCGTTGGGGCGGAGATCTGCGGGTGATTCGCTGTCTGTTTATGCACCAAACGCGTCTTTTCTACTTTGGTCTCATTAAACTGTAACACATTGACAAGACACGTGAAGAATATGAGAGATCTGTGTGACGTGCAGAGAGTGAGGAGGATTCGCCAGATGTTCCTGCAGCTGCTTTAATGTTGCTGTAGGTATCTTTGCCGCTTCCCTAAGAAGTATTCTCCTCATCATTTCATCAGATTCAGAGGGACGGCATGTTCTTTGTGACGTTACTGTGGTGCTCCATGATGGCCTGCACAGGGTTCAATGGAACATCTAATGATTTAGTAATGCTTTTGTCCTGACCGATTCCTCTCCACACTGAGATCCTGTACGTGCTTTTTAAGCGCTTTCGGGAACATGGCTTCAGCAATCAGGTGAAACCAAGCAGGTGTGACATCATAAGGGGAGTCACTACAGATTTTTGATGAATGGGTGGGGCTAACCCGCTATAAGGTGAGTGGGTGGGGCTAACCTGCCAGAATGTGAATGTTTGAGGGTAACCTGCTGTAACATGAGTGGTTGGAGCTAATCTGCTGTGAGGTAAGTGGATGGGGCTAACCTGCCATAAGGAGAGTGGGTGGATCTAACCTGCTGTAAGGAGAGTAGGTGGATCTTGAGTGGGGCCAATCCGCTGCAAGGTGGATGGGCAGGGTTAACCTGTTGTAAAGTGGATGGGTGGGGCTAACCTGCTGTAAGGACCTGCTATAAGGAGAATGGGTGGGGCTAACTTGCTGTAAGGAGAATGGGTGGGGCTAACCTGCTGGAAGGTGAGTGGGCGAAGTTAACATGCTGTAATGAGAGTGGGTGGGGCTAACTTGCTGACAGGTTTTTGGGTGGGTAAATTGACATAAGATGAGTGGGTGGGGCTAACCTGCTGTAAGGGGAGTAGGTGGGGCTAACCTGCTATAAGGTGGATGGGTGGGGTTAACCTGCTGTAAGGATAGTGGGTGGGGCTAACCTGCTGTAAGATCAGTGCTTTATAGGTTTTTAAATGTGATCTAAAATCAAACTAACACTAAAAATAAGCCTTTTTGTTGCAGGATAGTTTCCGTAAATCAACCTTTTATGCATGTTTTCCTTCCTTGAGTGGTTGAGAATTTTTCTTCTCTTTGGACAGCCAATGATTTTTTTCACACAAAAAAATCCTTCAGTGCCTCCGAGTAGTAGAAGTGACACTAAAAAAAAAATATCTGGCAATTTTACATAGCAGTGGGCTTAGGTCAGATCTGACTGCTATTGAAGTTTCCTTTCATTTTATTTTTTTACATTTAGAGGTGATGATGCATAAAACAGAAAAGAGCAGCTTTGTGTTTCAGCGAGCAGCCAGTGAACGCTGAGAGAGTTGACACTTTCTGCCCCATGGTGCTTTTGAGGCACAGCGAGATACTCCACACGATCTATAGTGAATCCAATTTCTTTAAAAAAAAAAAAAAAAAAAAAAAAAAGAAAGTGAGGAAGAAAAAGTTTGATGGAAAATATGTAAAATGTATGTGGTGGAGAACTTCTCAAAGGGAACGCAAGGAGACAGAGATAGAGCCATGGAGAACAAAGGGAAAAATGGGAGAGGAGATGAAGGGTAGAGATGGGAAACTGTGCAATAATCCAAGGTCTCTCCTTAATCATAATCACTCAGCTGTCAGACGGAGTGTGAGGCGAGGCCGTCTGCGGACGGGCAGACCCAGGTGCCATCTGCTCCCAATAAAAATCCTACAAAAGCCTTAATTTGAATAAATGTTCCCTTTGTCCTGTCCCCTGAACGTCCCTTTTATTACTGTCCTCAATAAAGTGCTTTCTGCTCACATGAAGAGAACAATCTGAAACTGACATTGAGAACAAAAATTACAGCAAGAACGAGTCAAAAGTTCTGAGCTTCATATGCACGGAAGGACATTTGTTCCATCTGATGTTCTAGGACCAGATCTCCAATCGCAAACTCGGGACTAACGAAACCCAGTGCCTGAAAACATAACAAGGAGAACCACAATGCTTCTCTCGTCACCAAAAAATCATGTAACTTTATATAAGAAAGCATTGACTCAGAACCAAAAATGTGCTTCAGGCTACACCAAGCAGAACCTAATGATTACAGAGCGTATCCTAGCCAGCCTGGTTAATAAGAGAAGCTGCCTGGGGAGAGACGCTCTTCTGATGTCATGTGGTTCTGGTTTTTAGAGATTGGATTCGTTTTCCTGATGGCAGTTTTTGGAACAGATCATTAGCAGGGTGGGAGGTTTCACTCATGATCATTCCTGCTCAGCTCTTCGTGTCCTGGCAATGTCCAGTTCTTCATGTGTTGACAAGGTGATGATGATTTCCTTAGCAGGCTTCTCACTGTGTTGCAGCTTCCTCTTTTTCCCTGGAGGAGGAAAATACTGATGTCAGATGTGAGGACGTGTTCAATCGTGGCAGTATTGAATTGCCTGGGGTAAATGGAACATTGTTAACTGCTGTAAGAAAACATCCTTTGCTGAGCTTTCCATTTCATGGTTGATGTATGCATCTCACATTTGAGATCCCATGTGATCATGGCTTGGAGAAAATTAAACAAGGTGACAGTGCTAACTGATGAATTATTGAAGATGAGTAGGCCGGGGGGGGGGTGCATTTCTTGAAGTCCATGAACCTTGAGCTCAGAGCTTTTAAGTCTTTGTGGATTTAAAAGCTCTAAGCTCAAGGTTGTCTCCCTTTAACCCTTTTAAACACTATACAGTGAAACCTCGGATTGCGAGTAACCCGGTTTGCGAGCGTTCCGCAAGAACAGCAAAGATTTTTAATAAAATTTGACTTGGAAAACGAACAAGTCTTGGCTTACGAGTACCGAATATCATGTATCATGCATGCGCTTCTTGTTTTGTCGCCGAGTGTCACGGTTTTTCTCTTTCTTGCGCTGCGGAATTGTGGGTAATCGTCTCCCCTGCTGGGTCTTAGTGCGCGTCTCTTACTGGTATAATCAACATCCATGCACGTGTGTACTGTTTACTATAACAATGTGACCACGTGTATGCGCGTAAATCATCTTTTATTTTGTGTTTGTATGCATGTGTACAGCGCTGTACTGTTTATTATAACACACGTGTGCGCCCGTGTAAAGCAAAAGAAAGTCGCATTAGAGAGGTTAAAGATCCATTTTCTCCCTCTGTATCAGCCTGCCGTTATGTGTGTGCGCGCGCGTCATTGGACACTGTAACAGTCTGGAAACAGTTTTTCCGTTAATATGTGTGTGTATGTGTGTGTGTGTGTGTGTGTGTGTGTGTGAAACTCAAATAAGAGAGGAGGGGTTACGGTGTAAGATGAGAATAGGGAGAGGGGGGTCTGATTCCTCCTCTACTCTCACTTTAACTTCACACACACACACACACACACACACACACACACACACAGCGCCTATAAAAGGAAACACGTATCTGTTGGGATTTATTAAAAAAAAAATTTAGGTAAAGTGCAGGTTAATTTGTTTTATTTTTACTTTATATTTGGTATTAATTTTTTTTATATATTATATATTTTTTTATGTATTTATTTTTTTGGGTTGTGGAACCGAAATTATTTATTATGGGGGAATTTGCTCTGCTTTACGAGTGTTTTAAAATACGAGCCCGCTTTCACTGTATTTAATTAGTTACTAATTAGTTATTAGTAAAGTTCTTGAGCGAGAGCTAGGTCTTTAGTTGCCCTTTGAATCCAGTCCGTGGCCCCTTTCACACAGAAATCATGAAGGAATCCGGTGTGAAGCCGCCCTTAGTGTGTGCTTATACGAAGTGCACCATAATTCCACAGTTAGAGGGGACATGACGGTTAACACAACAGCACCGGCATTTAGAGTGACGTGTAACACATGCACTGAGAATACAAAGCGTGCCGCTGCTTTGAAAAACAACAAGCGCAGATGAGCTGAGTCTGGTTCCTCCCGAGGTTTCCTCCTACTGCCATCTCAGGGAGGTTTTCCCTCAGCCACGTCGCCCTCGGCTTGTTTATCAGGAATGAAATGATAGTTATAGGCTATACTTTTATAGTTCCAATTTATTTTTATTCATTTTTACTTCTGTAAAGCTGCTTTGTGACAACGAGTACTATTAAACATGATATATAAATAACACTTCATTGAATTTAATTGAAGTTAAGGGTTACATGACTTCTTTACATTTAGTGTTATTTATTGGCGTGTTTTTCTCTGTGTTGCTGACTGGGGTAGGGGGTGAGGGGATGGGTGTCGGGACTGGGACAGAGGACCCGAGTAGGTGATAGATTAGGCAGCTGATGGGTGACTGACAGGTGGCTGTGATGGAGAGGGTGGATTGGTCTATCAAATCTGCAGTAGGAGTCATTTCACTGGGTTGGAAGATGGAGGTCAATACAGGGGGAGTCTTCTTTTAGTTCTTATAGTTTATTAGACTGAGTAATCAATTCTGTTTATCAGACTGTTGCTATAGCTTTCTCGAACCTTCATGAATTTCTGCTTGTCTCTTTTTTCCTGTGCAGAGGTGTGAGCTCCACATTGTACCATGGTTTGTTATTAAGGGGCTAGGTGATGCAGATTTCTTGATGGAAGCTAATGCAAGATGTGGTTCCATGTGGAGACTCATCCATATGCCCTCTCTGTGGCACTGACACAATACTGATCCAGTAGTCCATGTCTCTATGACTTCTGTGTCTTCAGTTCATATACAGTACGGTAGCAGGGTATGCGTTCTTCATGGGGCTATTCGAACAATTTCATATTAAGCAGAACATAATGAATCATTCTACATTAAGAAGAACCCAAAATACAGTATCTGCCTGGCCCAATCTGATTCTAATGATTTGCACAGCACTAACTCCTGATGAGCCAATGACTCACTATACAGCGATAGATAGTTTGCATGTTCTCCCCGTGCTTGGTGGGTTTCCACTGGGTACTCTGGTTTTCACCCACAGTCCAAAGACATGAAGATTAGGCTAATTGGTGTTTCCAAATTGCTCGTAGTGTGTTTGTGTGTGTTCTTGAGCCCTGCTATGGATGTCTCTCACGATCCTATTCAGGATAAGCGGTATAGAAAATGAGGGAGGGATAAGAATGATTCACTGTAGAACAAAGCAGAGCCCAGTTCTTTAATGGGCAGAACCTACAGCTTTGATCCACATCCAGCAGAAGAGCGCTCAATCCACACTCACCAGAACTAAACGCTTTATCAAAGTAAAGGTTAGAACCCAACGTTTCAAAGCAGAACCCATTGATTAACTGTGCAGGAAACTGAGCCTGGTTCTTTAATCGGCGCCACGCAACCTGCTTCCAACAGCACCTGAGGGTTCAGTCCATACCTAATGGAACCTATCACAATCACACACTCGGCAGCTGAGAGCTGGTCTCCACAGAGCCGTTCTGCACTGCAGTATAAACCTCACACACTAAGGTTTACACACTGTGCCTCGCACAGTTGGGTCACGTGCACGCTCCTTTGGCTAACAGGCAGAAGAGAACGAGCAGAACAGTACCACCTTGGTTTTTTTACTGAGAGTGATGGTTCTGCCAGGCTTTAACCCGTCCAGAGGTGTGAAATAAACCGAGATGAGTGTGTGTAGACCTTTAAATGAGCTTCCTCTGGTGTTCGATGTCTCCATACTCGTCCAGAAGATGGGCCGTGGATCTTAAGAACATGTTGTTTTTTTCGTAACTGTCATGTTTTAAGGGAATAAATTTAGCGTCTCAACCATCTGGAGAAAAAGTGGAGGGAAAGAAATTCAAAGCCGTCCAAGAAATGAGTAAACTGTCATTATAAATAGAGTAATTGCCTTCTTAGTCACACTAAAACCATCCTGACACTTTGGATTCCCCCAGACTAATTGGCATTTAAGAAATCAATATGCTAAGACTTAAAAGCATGAGCAATTGCGATGCATATTTAGCTCCTCGCCGAGCTCAAGCACAACTCTGTTTTGAATTCAAGCAATCCAATTACAGATATTCACAAATGCTAATCACCTTGAAGTCAATTCAAATGCAATAATCACAGGAGACTGTCAACTGAATAATCTGCCTAATTAAACTGAAATAGTCTGATAAGCAAACAATGAAGAGATCAAATAACATAAATTCAGACAGATAGATTTCAAATCAGGATTAAGCTGTTTTTTTCAGAAAGCTTTTGTGTACGTAAAGTTCTTCAGGAATTCCTCTTTTAATTGATCAAGTACCAGATGAATGTTTCTTGACACTGAGTCTGAGGGGTACTCAAGCTGTTTCTGTTTCTGTTTCTTTACATTCTGTCACATTTAATGTTATAGATTGCCTGTAGGACAAGTCCATGTCAGGGCTCCCCCTAGTGGCACTCTGCTGCAGCCTAGAGTCATTTGGTTTTGGACCTTTTTGTTCTTGTGCTTTGGTCTGTGTTCATGAACTAAGTGAAGCCTGTGAAACCTACGTACACGCACCTGCTTCTCCTTCCCTGACAGAACTACAGTATAAACACTTCTCTTTTTTTCCAGTTTCTTTCTAAAAAAGTCAATAAAGCCAAAAAATTTTTTTTAGAAACCAAGAAACTGCAAAGCAGAAAAACTCCTCTGCCCTGGAGAAAGTTACAGCTTTACTTCTGCACTGACACCGGAGACTCCTTCCAAAAAAACTCAACAATATTCTCGACCCACGTTTACAGTTTGTTCATGAGGCGCATCCATCGTACTCATCCCATCGCACGAGTTGTTACCATAGAAACACTTGCATTAATATAAACCTGTGATTGGCAGCTGCACTACTGTCAGGGCTCCTGTTACAGAAAATTAACCTTCTAAAACCTTCCGACTCTGACTCGAGAATAAACACAGACACTGTTTACGTTGGCAATATTCCTTTGCGTTTGTCTCGTACAGATGATACAAACGCCACATGTGATGTGTTTATTGAAAAACCCATAATGTAAATGTTTAAAGTCAACATCTGTAAAAATATGTAAGATAAATAAACCTGCTAATGTGCTGTGGAGAAAGGCATTACACACGACTGCAGGCGGTGACTGCGCTACACAGCTGGAAGACATGGACAATCTGCCAAGGTTCTGGATTTATTCAAATAAATCCATAAATACATGCTAACACCCACTCCATAGGAATATTTCACATTCTCGTGTACGTAACCATGGCCTTCGTGCCTTCTCCGACCTTCACCGAAAGCAGTACAGGTGGAAATGTTTACTTAGTTGAGCTAATAAAATGATTTTCTCACTCTCGTATTTCTCAGATGATCATAATATTTTATATAAACATCTAACGGGACCAGGACGCTGTCCATGAGTCTTCTGTCTAACGTTCTTTCTGCTCCGCGGAGATTAAACAGCTCTCTGCAGGAGGAAAGGTATCAACTCCTTCCTCCCACACCTAACTCCTGCCAGAATCCGGTGCACAATCTCTGCTGTTAAGCCCGATCTCACCACTTGTACGGACCGTTAGGAGGAAGCTGAGGGAAAAGCCGGGATACGTGCTGGAGCTGAGGGTCATGGCAGACGGCTGGACCTCTTCAGCAGAACCTTGTTTTAAATACGGCTCACAGAATCTGCCTGGTCTCAATTCAAAAGTTCTTGTTTAATTAAAAAGACATCTCAGTAGTTTAGGCCACACCCACTTCAGGTGTAAACTGGGTATGGAGACCTGGAGTGCAGAAGATCTCACAGTGTTCCACCACTAGAAGGTACGTTTTTACTTGCAGAGTAGAGAGAGAGAGATAGGGAGAGAGAAAGAGAGAGAGAACACTTATTGAGAGGAGAAGTAGCTCTGAACACTTTTGTGTTTCAGTTTTAGTTGTGAAGTCGTGTATAGCTACAACCCAGGGTCACGGTGTACCAGAAATGAGGTTCTCTCCAGGACAGAATGAGGAGCTGAACGATCTGAGAGAATCTTTGAGTAAAGAGTAGAACCAGCACCTCAACAGAACCCGGCTGACACTAAACATCTCCTGGACACTAAACCAGGCATGTCTCCACTAGATGAAGACCCTCAGGCAGACCCTGGACAAACTCTCCTAGCATATTCACAATATCCACCACATATATTGTATATAAATAAAAACTAAAATGAAATCTATATCAGCCAGCTTATTCAAGTGTCCAAGACCGTCTCTGTTTTATGAAGTTCCTACAAATTTCAGTGAAGACATTATGTATTATGTTAGTAAAGCAATATACTGTAGATATACAGGAAGTGCAGCCTCCATGAAAAGCAGTCATGCAGTCATGCTGTTTTCCTTTTATTCACAGACAATGAACAACAAACATACTTTCTTAGAAATATGAGATCAGAGATCATCAGCAGAGAAGACACTGGAAATGTTTTTGAGAAAAGCTGTGAAGTGCCTGAGCCGTGAGTTCCTCTCCTCCACTCTCTACATTGGAGTCTCTTGATGAACGAGACCAGAGTGCTGCTCTAATGCTCCTCTGAAGAGAAAAATCTTAATCTCGATGACAAGATCAGATGTTCCAGGAGATCATCTTGCTAACGCTAAATTTCCATAAATTGACATTGACAAGTAATTTGCTAATGACTAGCACACTGCTATTACCGAGCCCGAGCTGCACAGGTTGGCTGGTTTCCACGGGCAACTACAGAAACAGTTCAATAACCAAGAGCAAGTCTTTATCACTCAAACTAAGGCAGCAATTTTTCAAAGGCTTGATTCTGATTGGGCTGGAGGTGTTGATGAGTTTTGTGTCGAAAGTTAATCAACACTTTTTACCCAACCACAGCCGAGACTCCAGCAGAGCCATTCTACTAGGAGCAGTGGGGTTTTGGTGCTTCTTTCAGTTAAACCAGCAAAAAGACACATGAAGTTCTTACCGTAGTCGCTGTCATAGAAGACGAGGAACTTGCGCCAGCGGAGCTCATCGATGAGCGCAAGCATGACGTCGCTTAGACGCACAGGAGGCCGGGCGGCCAGCGTGTAGCGCCCTCCGTCGGCGCTCGGCTTCAGCGGGCAAGCGGTGCGAGGTGAGCCATCGTCGCTTCGCTGTATGTACAAGTGAGGGATGTGCATGGCGTCAGTGAGGGACTGCAGGGCGCTCGCTGAAGCGCATCCGGTTGAAGTCACGAGAGCCAGGATCCCCTGTGTCATCAGCTCACACGCTGCAGAGAAGAAGAGAGAGAGAGAGAGAGAGAAAGAAAGAAAGAGCGATCAGGCATCATACTGACTTAAACAGGATATCAGAGTTTGGTGAGACACTGGTGACCGACCTGATACTTGATTTTCACAAGTCTACCGTGTACTGGTGTCTACTCTTTATTAGCACCTGCTATATGTAAAGTTAAACACTGCCGTCAAACAGGAAGAAGTTCTTCAAAAAAGTTAAACCTAACAATCCTTATGTGAGCATCACACAGGCACGAGTGAATATAGACAGATGTAGCCTGGAGAAAATACCAGGACATTCAGGTCACAAGAGGTTAATTCTTGGATGGATGAACAGCTCTCATGCTCTTCTACTCCTGGAACAAGACTGTGAATGTTGAGGACGTCCTAAAATCCCTCTGAGGATTCGACATAGCTGCTGAATTCATCATTCATCAGTAAACTCGGCTCATTTGTGTGGTAGAACGAAGGCCAGATTCTCTCTGTACTATTCACACAGTTCAAACTCTGCAAAAACAGGGTTGTCATGATTCTCATGCTTGACCACAAAGCTGTGTTTTGATTTTCTTTGGATGCGTTTATTTTAGTGCTGTCAGTCAATTAAAAGATTTAATCTAGTTAATTACAGTCATAGTCTGTGATTAATCATGATTAATGTATTCTAGTAAAAATAGTTCCCCTTGAAGGTAGCTCGAACGCACAACTTTGGTTTTATCAAACCCGGTTTGACATTGTACTCTACCTCACTGTTACTAACAATACTCACATTGTCTCATGAAGCCAATTCAACTTAAGCTTCAAAAAATTCAGAGCTCATAGGAAGGCTTCTCTCCAGGCTCTGATAAACTCCTCTCTGCCCTGCGTGCACCGGTGATCTGAATCATTGCTTCAATTAACCTTTCCTTTAAAATACAGACAGGATTTGGGAAGATTCTCAACACATAGCTGAACTCCGAGGGCTCGTATGAAAGCACTCGCCGTAATTGAGAGAGAGCCATGATATATTTAAGTCTATATATATACTGAACAAAAATATAAACGCAACACTTTTGTTTTTGCTCCCATTTTTTATGAGATGAACTCAAAGAT
>JAOTRS010000050.1:225013-235013 GCA_028565755.1 Dinotopterus cunningtoni | reverse complement strand
TTCCGGTGTCACCGCTCGCCTCATTAACCCAAGGACACGTTGAATTTATATAAAATGAACACAATATCTATCATCGTAGTGCCTTTACTCATCCACTAATGCTCCCAAGGTTAAAGGTCATTGTCTGGATAACTGCACAAGAAATATTGATTTTATTGAAGCATCCTCGCATCCTAGTGTAGAAATGCTGAGCTGATGTGACTGAGGTACGACACGCTCTGATCATTCAGACCTTTATCATTATTCAGTACAGTTTTTATTTATATAGCGATTTTAACAACGGTCATCATCGCAAAGCAGCTTTACAGAATCACAAAACCACCTGATTCCACTCTGCACTAATTATACATTCCCCTTTATATACCCTTATTATTAGTACTGTATGCTGTATGCAGGATTAGCAGGTCACATGACCATAATCTCTCTTTAGTGTGTATCAGTTCTAATAACTCAATAACCTCCCTAAATGACTTCTCCGGCACGCTCCTACACACTATTGTCTATTTTTTATTGCTCTGCATCTTAAACTCATTGTAGTTTCAGCAGGAAAAAAGCGAGCGCTTCCTGTAGTGTCTTTATACTGAAGAATAAACGCAGTCCTCTTTTCTCACAGGATAGAACGCATAATCTTTACCCACATAATCTTTACCCATACGTTTCACCCGCAGCGATTTCCACTGCTCGGTTTATGGGAGGGCAAAAAATATGTTGGTTTAAACAAAAAATAAAAACATTTTAAATGGCGTGACGGATTCGGACTAAAATCCCAGGGACGCTGTCAACAATGTCCTTACACACCTCTGCACGGAAAACCAAAGCAAAAGAAATAAACATTTTGTGCGTTGTCATATTTATCACATTGTGGCTATAAAATGAGAGGGAACGTGAAGAGGTGTGTTGATACAGGAGAAGAAAAGAAAGTCATTTTAATCCGTATTACGCAAAGCAACAGTGAGCTAATTGCGCGTTCATGCACCGTGACTAAGCGTGAAAGCGTGACACCTTAACAACTTGAAACCACGCAATTCCCTACAAGGCATTGATTGCATAATAGGACTGAATGTTGGAATCTATCATCAATGGCAGCCTAATTAAAACAGGCACGGAAACACTGCACGCCAAGCTGCGCTACGCTATTAATCAGCGGGCGCATCCCGAGCACAAAGCCCACATGCACTACACAACCGTTCTGTAACACAATAGCTAAACAGGACAGGAAGCCTCAGAAGGTTAGCTCTATAAATTACTCTGGAGCGTGAGTGTGTATGATTATGTTTGCCCCGGTCAGGTATCCGGGCGAGCACGAGGCCCGACGCGGAGGGCAGATCGGCGCAGGCCCACCTCTCTCATTACACTCTCTCAGCTCAGGCCGGCTCTCTCAAACTCTCCCCTGTTCCTGAGAAGCCGAAGCCACGGCTGATTAATAGAGAAGGTTCCTGTGTTCTGGGAGATAAGTTCATGCGCAAACATTTGGGCAGCCCCTGGTGGCATGATAGAGTGGGAGGAGAAACACATACTAGAACAAGACCAGAGGGAAGAGGATGAAGAATTGCATCCTGGGTGAGATGGACCTCCTCCAGGCACGAGAGGTCCACCACGGCTAAGAGCAATAGTGCGAGCCAGAAGATGGAAGAATGTAATTTCCTGCAAACTCATTTTCGAGTGTTGCTCCAAACAGGGTGCTGCAGAAACATTGGGAGGTTTGCAGATTTTAAGACACAATCAGGACGTATACTGTATGTCTAGAGCTGCTTTGTTTATCCAACAGGGCCTTTAAAGGCCGATACATCACAGTGCTGCAGAATGCTGGGTTCTGATTGGTCAGATGCTACATCATCATCATCATCATTATCATCATCGTCGTTGTCTATAACAGCAGTGTCAGAGGTGAAGCCGGAAAAAAGTCTTCAGGACAGAGATGTTTAGACTCCTTTATGGTTTCCCAGTATCCTGAAAAGCTGCAATTATTTTTGTATCATTATCTTCAGGAGAAGGAATAAAGAGAGAGCGGTGAGGGAAAGAGCATTTGGAGCTGCATGTGATAATCGGAACTCGCTTAGAAACAGATATGCATACATACAGGTATATTGTGTTGTTTAATAAATTAAAAATCATAATCATCGGTAAACTGCTGTGGTGTAAGAGGAATAAAACACCTACTGACATTCTGTTATAGAAAAACAATCAACCAGTTCCTCATCCCCCCCATCATCATGTTTTATCCCCTACAAAGCCCATTTCATTAATGATTTTATGGCAGGTCAATTGTTTGTAATTGCTCAGTGTCCAGAGTAAAAATCCCGGCGCTCTCAGCTGTTCTACATCATCCATCTGAGACCAATCAGAAGAGAAAATTAACTTGACTAGACTCCAAATTAAAAAGGGAGAAATTGATCAAAGCCATTAGTGGTGATCGATCACTGCGACGGCGGAATCAGCTACACCTGACACTCAAAAAAAAAAAAATGACCACAACTTCAGATGAAGGAACAAAATGTCAACGTCAATCATGAACCTATAAATAGCTCCCTCGCTAATGCCCCCCCTCGCTCACTCTGCAGCTTTCACAGAGAGAAGAAAGAGAGTGGCTGAAGAGGCGGTGAGCGGGTCAGACGGGAAAGAAAGCACAGGGTCATGCGCTCCTAATGAGGCTAACTGAAGGTTCTAGCGAAGGTTCTCAAAAAGGAATCCTCCTGTAGCCGTGGATCATTCTCCCACACGACCACTAGCAGGCGCAATTGGCTCTTTCCATGATTCTTTTAGTTCTAACAATCACAGTCAGAGAAAGTGGATCTTGACGTTTTCATCGTATACGAGACCTCGTTCCTGTGCGAGGGTAGACTGGGGGTTCCTCAGAGAGAACAAACCAGTGTTTACACACATCATGAAATTCTGCATCAGCAAAATCCTGCTAAACCTGGTGAAGGTCCAGGGACAGACAAAACATTCTGGATGAGCAACTCAACATGGCTGGATGGAGGCATCAAGCAAACCGAGCAAAATGAAGTGGAAACGTTTTGTTTCACATCGAGGATAAAATATATTTTCAGGTACACATCTGGAGCACATCTGTCTACCCCCTAATGTAGCCAAGTGTAGAGGAGGTTTTAAATAATGTTATTAACACACTCCAGTATACACCAGGAAGCAGCGCAATCAAGAGGAAAACAAATTACAGACGATTGTTCTTCTAACACCAGGGAGTGTAGCATCACAGCCACACACACACATACACAGTAAACGTGCATTTTCCTTCACCTGAGCCTTCCTCCATCCTCTACCCATGTTCCGCGCTCAGCTTAGCTCACATCGCTGAGGGCAAAGTCAACCTTCTAAAGCTGCTAACACCCACCACCGTACATCGGTTTCATACAAGGTTAGTCAGAGGTCAACGCTGCTGAGGCTGTAGTATACATTGCATGATCCTGATAGGACCCAGTACTACCCCCTGAGGCACCCCGCACCACTGCATGCAGGGTCAACTCTGCCCTTTTTGAAGCGAACTGTCGGTTTGTTTGAAGACTCCACACGGTGGTTGTAGAGTTAACACTGTCTGAGTGTGTGTTGTGTAAAACGGACCTACTGTACATTATATAAACCGTGTGAGTACGATCTCGCTGCTTGGGCGGTTATCCTGAACTGTCGTACTGCACTTCCTGAGCAGGCTGTCTTTAGTCTTTTCTTTTTATGGGAGTGATTTCACCATCTGCTGGCTTTCCAGAATGAGACGCCTGTTTCTAAATGCAGCTCCACTTCACCAGTGAGTTACTGTCTTTTACAGCTGACCTTCATCCGTAATTTTTATAAAACTTTATCGCTAGTGCTAAGTGGATTATTAAAGCAACCTGTTTGACCATCCTGGCTTTGCTCACTTTATTAATTCACACATCATGGCAAATCCAGAACATCTCCTGACAAGCAACAGCTGGTGCTAACTTGTTCATGGGCTTATAAACTAATAGCTCGGATCATTGTAAGCAACACTATGTTGTGCAGAGTTTAGCCATTAGCCACTGCAGGTCCACATGACGGCTGCTTTAATAGCTGACCTTCTTCCCAGACTTTTTTAAAAACTTTAGCTTTTTTACTGAGCGTCTCATCAAAGCAACCTGTTCAACCATCTGCTCTTTTGTCTTGCTGTTCATGCATCTGAGCAAATCCTAACCTTATCAGTTGCCTGGTCAATGTTTTTCAGACTCTGACCAAGACCACCAGGAAGAGACAACCTCATTAGCGATGTCACAAAACCTGAAATACATGCTAAAAAATCTGTGGAAACACAGTTATGGTTTTGAGCCATTAGCCAGTGCAGGTCACTCCTAAATAGCCATCGTTAAAAGCCGACCTTCTTTCATGCCTCTTTAAAAGACTTTATTTCTGGTGCTGAGCGGATCATGAGCAGCATCTCTTTAGAGAATCCAGTTATTAATTTGTATCATCAGCTGCCTGGTCACTGCATTTCTGCATGAAACTGTCTCTGGATACTCAGGGATAGATAACGGCTCATTCGTGGGTTTTGGCTGTAAAGCAGTGGTCTATAGCCTGGAACACTTGGGACGGGATCGCTACGAGAGAACGTTCCACTGTAATGGGATTAGCACACAGAAAGATTACATTTTATATTCCAGGAGAGGATGAGAATAACTTTTCCCTCCCATAATTTGCTCTGGTTTCTGCAGGCACGCCATGAAATCTGCCAGACTGCACGAGTGTGGAACGGGATTAGTGTGTCCTATCAGTCATCGCAGGATTCTCTCCGAGTCCTGGCGTACAACACGACACTGGCCACGACCATGTCGGAAATGTCCAGCCGACACTGCCAACCGTCCCAAAGGAGCTGCCAAGTGAGAGAGTGTTATGCTGTTGCTCCACTACACACCTCCCTGCAGAACGCGCCGGAAACGATTCCTCACACAGAACACCATGCTGCCTGCTGTTGTGCAAATATTGCTTTACTAGAAACTAACGACCTACGACAACTAAACGAGGCTTCATGGTCCGAGGGAAAAGCGAGTTCCAGCTCGACGGAACAACGTGATGGTCCACGCCGGGGTTCATCGGCTGGACCTGATCGGACACAAGCGACTCAACAGGAAGCAGCCAGGTTCTATAGCTAGCACATCCTTCGTTTGAGTTTCACACATGAGGTTATGTGAATCCTTTACCAGCTCATCAGACCTGCAAAGCTGCAGAGATTTTAAAAATGATAAAAAATAATGTTTGATTATTTTATTAACTAGCATGATTAGAGAAGTGGTGTCATGACTTTTAAAAACACAATCAGTAATGAAATAGAATAGACTATTTAAGAAAAATCAACAGAGAATTGCGTGTGTGTGTGTGTGTGTGTGTTTAATCTCTGTTTCAAGTTCAAAACACACGTCTCATCTGTTTGAAGTAGACCTGTGCACTGAGACGATAAAGTGATAAAGTGATAAAGTCACAAGAGCAGGGTGTGTGTATTTGAGCTCAGGCAGATATGAAGTTTGCTCGACAAACAAACCACAGGCTCCTAAAGTCCTCTCGGTGCTGAGTGTAAAAAAAAAGCTTCAAATAATATTCATAACTATGAGCTAATAATTCATGGTTGTGCATTAAAAAGTAGTCAGGTTATTTTTCTCGGTTTTCGGATATTGTGTGAACTTCCCCATGCCTGTATCTCTTACATCTCTGTTTGTTCTGTGTCATAAGGTCCATAAAACAGCCTCATTGCTGCTCACACTCATTCCTTATATAATTATACTTCCCATGGCTCACTGGATCCTTTTTGTTCTCGACTGGAACATTGTGATTTGCTTCCTATGGTCTGTCAGTCTCTGGACAGCTGTACCGCTAACTCTCTATTCTACCTGGAACATGCTAATGACCTTTGCACGTTTGTACTAACAGACGTACATGATTTAAGGTGTTTGGCCAATCATACTGCATAAAAACTCTGTCTTTTGCTGTGAATAAACAGAGAGTACATCCAGGCACCTCGGATGTCCCCGGTGTGCGCCGGGCCGATCGCTGAGCGTATTAAAGCATGAAGTTTATTTATATAACATTTTAGTGGTTTAAATTTTTAGCTAAAAACCCCTGATGTACTGTAAAAAAAAACAACAACAATAAATCAGGCTAGAGCTTTTTATTTGATCGAACTCTGATAGCGATTCACCCACGCCAGAATTGCAAGATGCAGTAAAGGATGAATAAATGCTTGTGCATGTGCATGTCTGTCGACAAGTCAGTACACAGGTGTGCGTGTCTAGGGAAAAAAAAAAAAAAACTAAAAAGAAATAAATAATCAGTTATTTGTGAGCTGGAGAAGCAATTTATATTCAGTAAATATGAAGGGAGTGTGATAGGACTGGGAGCAAAGACAGATTAGGGAGCCTGAGGAGATAGTGGGAGGCACTAAGGAGCCTGTTTTTGATGCATGGCTAAGTTTAGGAGCTTGACACTGACTGCATAAGCGCTCATTAGCAGCCATTACTAGCGCCAGTGCGTGGTTCGGGGCTGTGCGGTCATTAGGCGTAGACCAGACGCAGACTCTCAGGTGCCGACTTCATAACGGCACAGATGAGCCGAGGACCTCGCCACTGCCCTCTCTCTAAAGGCCAAACGTCACGGCTCTGTAATCACACACACACACACACACACACACACACACCTTAACCTCTTCCCTTCCCGTTCACACACTACTAGTACACAGTGCGTACACACTCCACACAACAAATCCTTCTCTTAAAGAGCAAAAATATTGCAGCGCTTGTAGTTAATCACAGAGGTGGAGTGTTTCAGTTCCAATACAGAAAAACCTTCTGTGAGTTATAACACACAATAAACAGTTCTTAGTCCGAGACTTTCTGACCCGCCGCTGGTGAATTAGGGACTGATGAAAAACAAGGCAGGCTGTGTTCCAATCTCGCCGTTATTGCGACCGTGTTTAGCCTGACTGATGTTTCGTCGACTCCTGCGCAACAAAGCCACGGAAATGAGAAAGAAGCATGGGAAAGTTCCCGAGATTACATCCTCCTCCTCCTCGCCCGAACCCGGGCTCTGCCTCGCTCCTCAGGTCTACACAGCTCAGCTCAAACACTGCTCCTTTATGCAGAGGTCTCTCCTTATTACTCTGTATTTAATTCAGCAAGCACGACCCTGATTTATTCCGCTCCACTCCTGAAAGCGTTTTCTGCTTGGAATAACCCGAATAGGCTTTCTGCCATTGTGAGCAATGCGGGCTTCATCCAGAAGGTTTCAAACAGAACACACCACTGGCAGGAAGCTTCATCAAACCTGCGGCGGATTAAAATGTCTCCGCTCTGCTATGACGTCTGCCTCCGGATCAATGGGAACCTCATGCATCGAGGCATCGCTCTCGGGAGGAAGTGTCACTACATCCCGGAGGAGGGCCTCGCATGAGGCGTGGCACGGCGCGACAGCAAACAGGAAGTGGATACTTAGCATACGCTTATATTAGCAATCGCTTACAATTACAATTAGTGTTTCTGGATTAATTTGGATTATTTACAACAATAAAATGATTGCATGTGGTAGTTAACATTTCCACAACTCTGTTAGCACGATCACAACAACTGTGTGCCTCTGTGTGCATTGGCTTTTTCAGAGCACCAACTAGCACCGTTCTGGGAGCCAATGAAAAACACAAGCAGCTGGAAAATTGCTAAAATGTTCAGTAAAAATGCATTTAAAATAAAAATGTCTAATAACTAGACGTAACTAATAACTATAACTACCCTGACGTTCCCTGACATGAGAAGAAGAATAAAGCTAGCAAATAAATGTGTGTGAATCTGGCTCATCATTGATCTCTGCAAAAAGCCCAGATAAACTTCTGATAAACAAATGTTTTCTTTTTAAAGGAGAAGCTTTCACATTACATTCTGATTATTCACAACTAGCAAGGCTAGATTTGCTTAAATATGACCTGCTAAGCTTTTTAACATTTTACTGTTCCCTGAAAGTGTTTGATTTGCCTTATTAATCACAATTAAGTGGCTGGACACGGTGCAGGTAGCAGGAGGTGTACATTAGTCCCAGCCCCAGGTCCCAGGGGGTTTGTAGGGAGGAAAAGCGAGTGAGGGATTGGCAGTTTAATACTGTATTACCTGAGCTAATTACCACTCTGTGGCACAAACGCATTAATACTGTAGCACAAAAAACGCAAGAGAAACAGGTCCCCGACACGCCAGCGCTATTAGAACCTCTGTAATCTCATCGTTCATTAGTGCGCAGTCCTGAGAAAAAGAAAAAAAAAACACAAGAACGTTCCTCGCTGCAACCACAACCACGAGCGAGTTTCTTCAAGCTGGAGTTAATCATTTCGAAATAATTAAATTCAATAAACCAGAACTGATTAAAAGTAAGCAAATAGGCTGGGCAGCATTTCCTCTTTCTTTCTGAGCCAAACAAAGAACAAAAGACTGGAGCTGATAGAACAATATGAGAGGCCCCGAACTGTGCCCCTGAGGAACCCCGAGCTATTTCTTCATCATAAAAATGTTGTGACCTGCAATAAATTACCTCCACAGAGCACACAAGTCAATAACCACTAGTAGCCTCTGCAGACAGAGAGTGAGAAAGAAAGTAAGAAAGAAAAGAAAGAGAGGGTTAGAAACGTCAACCAACAGCTGATTCTGCCCGGGTTTGAGCAGCAGCCTCCCTGACGCATGACGAGCCCTGATACGATGCCTGAGATAAATAATCCTGATAAACACCAGACAGGTTTCTTTACAGCTACACGCCTGTTATCCACCAGACAACGTTTAAAACTGAAATTTAACACGATTAGCCATGCTGTGCGGCTCAGGGGGTTTGGATCCACAAGTACATATGTGTGAGAAGTCCTGTTGTTTGGCCTGAATCAGATTTTTCCACTTCTGTCTGAGACAGAGAGAGATTGATTTTTATGACCACAGACAGAGAGACAGGGAGAGACAGATAGAGATGTGTGTACTGTATATACTATAGATAAGAAATTAAGAACAGGAAAAAGAGAGAGATAGATATATACAGTATGTGAGGGGGCATGGTCGAGTCTCACCTGGGTCATATTAATTCCAGTCTACTTCTTTGTCACTCTTTGTCCTTCCAGCGACTCCTGTATCTGGAGGCGCTCCTCAGGTGTCTGGCTGACGTCCTGCTCATGATGCTGGAATCCTCCAGCTGTGTCAGTGTGGCTGGACCTCCTCCCACAGCAACAGGAGGAGTCAGGGAAAACCCAGGGTGACCAGCACTGGTGCATCGGACACAAACGGAGATGTGGTGGATTGTTGCAGTCTCTGGAGTTCCTGGTGGCCCTCGGGTTGGTCCTCAGTGAGGACTTCAGGGGCCGCTGTGGCTTGGTGCTGAGTTTGGAGGGGGACAGTACCAGGTAGGCTGCCATAGTGGGACCAGGATTTCCCCAATCCAGGGGTTCGTACTGCTGTAGAACCCGCCGTGTGAGTGGGTGTGGAGGAAGACTCAGGAATAAGGAGGCATTTCTTTTGAGTCTTTAAGTTTCAACTGAGCTCTTAGTTTCCAGTGCATGCCTATCAACTCCACTAAACAGAAGAATTACACAGAGAGCGTGGCTGTTCTGGCCTTGCAGCTATCGGGCCGTTTAAGGTCATGCTCAGAAGCACCAGCTACATTGCGCCCTCTCTCCTAATTTCTTTCTCTCCATTTACAAAAAGACACTGAGACACTGAAGGCACAAAGAGACACAATTAGGCAGCCTAGCAGTAATATGACACATTATCTCCATCCACAGGTGACACTTAGCCACGCCCCTCTGCCACATATAGTATATACAGTATACAAAATATTTATAATGACACACACACAAAGAGAGATATCTGGAGGAAGAGGATGTGAGAGAGGGGAAGAAATGTATATTCAAATACATTAAATGTAATGTATCATATGTACATATTAATGTATATTCAATTCAATTCAATTCAATTTTATTTATATAGCGCTTTTAACAATGGTCATTGTCTCAAAGCAGCTTCACAAA
>JAOTRS010000050.1:134648-153681 GCA_028565755.1 Dinotopterus cunningtoni | reverse complement strand
AGAAAAAAAAGAGAAGGAAAGGCAAGAAAAATGCTGAAAAGTAAATATAATAGAGAAAGAAAAGAGTAGAGGGGAGGGGGATCTGTTATTAGTGTGCAAGATTCCATTGTACACTGCTTTATGGGAAAATGTCACAAGCTGGACCTGAGCCAAGTACATTGTTACAGCTGATAGGGTTATTGAACAGTTTGAGCTTTACAACAACTAATCAGGCTTTAGAAAATTGGGTTGTGATGCGATGGATTCAAACAAGGTAGTGCATACGTCTATGGGCCTGTTATCTTAGGTCAGGTTGTGACATCACAAGCAGAGCAAACAGAACAAATGTAATATGAAGCGACCACCATCTCAGGAACAATAACTGGGAGGAACACACAAAGAGTGCAACATTAGGATCAGCATAGCTTTGCCCAGTAGATAATACCTATTAATTTCTTCTGCATTCTTCCCTCAAACTCCAACCCCCATTCCAGCATTTACCAAAAGCACCAGTTCCTCAGATTCTCCAGGTTTTTTTTTATCACCCAAAACATGCTCTGCGAATGATTCACCTCATCCAGATTGTTTTCCTACCTCAGTGTTTCCAGGAGAGTCTTTACTACCACACCAACCAGGAGTAACTTGTCACCAACAGTGATGGGTCATAGAAAGGTGTCTTTAAAAAGTCACATATGATATTTTTTTTAAACAAGTTAATATAAATCTTAGTCTCCAAAATGTGTCTATTGTTACTTTTCAATCCTACAATCCAACCCCCAAACTCCTCAAATTCCAATTCAGACAAGCAACTGGACATGGGATGCACTGGACAAACAAGTCCAATCCATAGGTGTGCTACCCTGCAACCCACAGCACCCAAAGGATCTTCTACCAATGTGCTGTTGCCAGACAATACAGCACACTTCCAAAGATCTTGTGGAGTCATGCCCCTAGGGGCCAGAGCTTTCCCAATTGGCACAAGAGGAACACAAAACCTAGATGGTTATAATATTAATAGTTTAAATATTATGACTGATTTGTCCATGTAACCATGTCATCTTCAATCTTTAGCAACAAGTAAAAACACACTGTGCGCCAAAGAAGACTAGGTTAGCTGTTAAATGCTAATGGCTAACCTAGCCTGTCTTAAATTAGATTATATTATCTATTAAAAGCGCAGTTGTGCAGAGCTGGGTGGAGCTGAAGATTGAGTGGGAGGAGAATCTCTTGGTATATGAGGTCACAATAGAGGGCAAATCTGCTTTGCTTGTTTATGCCCCAGGCAAATTAAAGATAAAAAAAAAAGAACAGTAGGGAATTTTTCTTCTGAATGTCTAGAAAGGGACTAAAAAGTGAGTTTTGCATAATAGGTCCTCTTTAAAGTATTTAAACAAATTAAATCTAATTTAAACATGTGTCACATTACCTCTTGGTTGGAAAAAAAAAGTTGCACAACACAACAACGTTTTACTTGATATATATTCAGATTCCCCCGTCCCCTCCCCTTAGCCAGTTTCTCACAAGGATGGAAAAAGTGTAAATGTCACTATGTGGTGCGGCTGACTCTGGGTCGAAGTCAGTCTGCGGAAAACCCAGTCCACCTATTAAGGTGTTAATGAAAGGTGATGGAGCTGATGCTTAACACAGCGCAGACTGTAATTACAAACTGACTCTAATAATAGGACATATGGCAACTGGCCAAGTGCATTTGGTAACTGCATTTTAAACATCCACAACTCAGGTTGTTGAAGCACAGAAGGTGACGAGCTGGTAAATTATTATTAACAGTTAATCAGTTTGTAATTATGTGTACATACTGAATAGTTACTTCGCAGTGCATAAAGAACAAGACTCAGGAGTTGTACCGGAGGTTTATTTACAAAATTCAAGACCAGAGGCAAAGCTACAGAAAGCCATGTACAGGATGTGATGTCAGCCACTGATGTGATGCCCCCCACTGCACTGTGCTTACAGAATGCTTATGCGGATGACACCATTGAAAAGCCCAAATGGATAAGAAAGTTTAAAGGAGAAACCAGCATTTAAGACAAACCATGTGAGTCATGTGCTATATCTACTGTATTATTTATATTATTGTCTCTACTGGACATATTGATGTCTCTGTATGTTCAGGGCATGACGCTTGACGAGCTTCATTCCCATTGAGTGTAACAGATGTGTCCTGACTTTCATGTACTGGGCTCGTGGGCAGGAGACTGAGCCCCACTGTTTGCCGTTTAACGCTTTCAGTGACATGCCCTTCAATTAATTGCTTTCGCTAATGCATCTGACAGACAAATGAACTTTACACAGCAGTGGTTACATAACCAACCAAACAGCATGTACTGTAGTTCACAAATATTACTCGTGCATGTGAAACGCTTCATTTAGAAATATGCAGGGTGAAAGTGAGTTGGCTTATCTGATTTGATCAGAAATGGTGGTCTTAAAGCAATGCAGTATCCTCAACTTATGCATG
This sequence comes from Dinotopterus cunningtoni, assembly GCA_028565755.1. Taxonomy (NCBI): domain Eukaryota; kingdom Metazoa; phylum Chordata; class Actinopteri; order Siluriformes; family Clariidae; genus Dinotopterus; species Dinotopterus cunningtoni. The sequence continues at coordinate 151,223 of JAOTRS010000050.1, read as the reverse complement.
ATTAAAATCAAATGTGAAAGCCAACCATACTGTATCTAAACATAGAAGTGGACCACTGTTTAGACTGTGACATCATCAAGGCTGTCTGGCTCCGTTGCTGACCTCATGCTCTGAACTGCATGGTAATAACTGATAAAGCAGGAAGGCAAGTAATGTCACTCCTGACATTTTCTCAGAAATATCAATAATATTAGGCAAAGCACGTAGGTGATTTTTGTTGTCTTCTTTTGTTCGTTGTGTTAGTTGACCAACTAAGTGCATACTGCCACCTACTGTTTCAGAAAGTAAAAATACGCACTTGTACTCAGGTAGGGAACAATATTACCAACATGAAAGTGGGCCATAATAAGTACACATGGCTTGTGTGAAAGCACCCAAAAAGAGACGGAGAGAAAAATTCACCACTGCATATTTTTTATATTATATTTCATATACAGTCCACATGGATTTGCACACATCAATATTAAGAATACATATCCACTCATATATTTGGCCTCTATGGACTTTTATGATTTCAAATGATTGATTTCTTGCATCAAGTATTCTCGATATGATTCATCTCTGCCAGTAGTGTCATGTATTATCTGTGGAACTAAATCTGCTAATGTTTTTTGATTTGATTTTTCTCAACCCAATTACTTGTGCTATTGGAGTTTCACTCCTGTGCCTGCTCTCTTGACAGAACTCTCAAATCATAACATACCCTCAGGGTTTGTTTCAGTTCAGTGAAATAATGTATGAGGAGAGAAACTTTGGAAAATATGTCTGAAGATGCAGCTATTACAGCAATAAAAGCGCACATTCAGTAATTCTTTGTTGCTAGTTTGGATGTCTGGTCTTGGTGGGAGCTGTATGGGAAGCACTGCTATTAACTTTTCTCATATGATCTAAGAGGAGAGATGAATTTAATGGAACTTTACAGTGTAACACCTACTGTAACTGTTATTAGAAATGAACCTCACCATTCACTAATGTGCATCAAGGAAACCAAAAATGGTACTGTACTTTATATGCATTATACATGGTTTCCATTAACACCCCAACCCTGGAGGTCTTGGAGAACAGCACAGTTTGGTTCTGTTGCACTTTTGCACTGTTTTACAGTTTATATGAAGGTGATTTGTAAAAGGACTGAAATTACTTATTCATTAGAAATAAGCAAGTTTTGGTCCTCTTCTCTTCATTTCATTTTGGGATTGGCAAGTTTGAGATATATTCTTGCAAAGTAGAAATAAAATTCCTGAATGATGAAGAGTCATATGATGCATGCTTGGAGTAAGAAGGCTGAAATTTACGCAGATGACATTCTACTGTCTAATTTTGTATATTGGAGTTTGGAACAGCTGTTCCCTATAGATGTTCATTAACTAATCAAAAAGAAAATATTTTCCTTTAAAATTGTGATTGTGTTTTTCTAAATTGAAAAAAGTCTGCAGAAGAGTGTACTGTAGGCGGTTATGTCTGTTATGACATTATTGTGATATGGCATAAATTGGCTGGCTTTATTAAACAAATTCAATATGAATGAACTCAATTGTATATAAAGCCAACATAACACGAGCTAGAGTTAAGATTCACCTCAGGTTGTTTTTTTCTCTCTCAAACCTCCTTGGACGTTACTTAGAAATACATTTTTATAAACTATTTTGTCTGGGGTAGCTCAGCCGTTAAGGCATTGGAATACGGTTCAGAGGGTCCCAGGTTCAAATCCCATGACCACAAAGTTGTCCCTGTTGGGCCCTTGAGCAAGGCCCTTAACTGCTCAGATGTATAATGAGATAAAAATGTAAGTTGCTTTGGATAAGGGCATCTGCCAAATGCCTAAATGTATATACAATATGTCTGTCCTCATCTGCACCTGTTTTTCACTGGTTCATGCCTTATGTTAGATGTTTATTTTTTAATGCTTGAATGATTCATAGGTCACTATTGGGTTTAACAAACAAAAGCATTTTTCTAGCCAGGTACAGGGACTGGACTGAAAATGAGAGCCAAAAACTTGAAAAAATGGAAGAAAAACGTCCTTCAGGAATTCCTTAAGACTATATTAAAAATACATGAAAGTCTTGCTCTTTGAAAGCAAAATATGAAGAATTGTGGCGTGTCTCAAGACTGTACATAGCAATACATTTCACATTATAATTTGACAGCAATATATCTATTTTCATATTTAATCCTTATTGTTAATACTGGATTTAGGCTTAAAAAAAACTCTGTATTACAACTATTAGGATGCTTAAGGACAGAGTAAGGGTGTATTTAGACGTCTGCTGTTTGATGCTGCAGGCATTATTCTGTCAGAAAGTATTATACGATCCTAATAAAACTACTCTCACTGCACCCTCAGAATGGACTGCTTCTGCTCTCTCTAAATAGAAGAGACACTTTTATCCAAGACTGGCTGGTCTGTCACATATCAAGTGCACTAGAGAGATCCTTATGCAAGTGCAATCATGATCATTTTTCAGTTTTGGTTCAGCTTGTGGATTGCTCTTTATAATATACAGTAATTTATTGAAGCCATATTGTTATAGAAGACGGTCTATGAGTTGTAATTTCATACTCCTTACATACCACAGTTGAGAAGGGTCCTTAGATAACTGATCTGTTAAACTGAGAACAGATCAGAGATGGATCTGCGCTTGTAGAGAAGATACTGTAGAACAGTGATTTAACTATGGTTCTTGTCTCCGTTATCAGTCAGTGACTGAATGAGGCAGTGACCTGGAAATCAACCACTTAGTTGGAGTTTCATATGTAACCATTGACTTCTTTCTTATGTTCTGGGTCATCAAGGTGTCTTCCTTGCATTAAAGACACAATCAAGGTTTGTAACACCTCCTCATATGGTACCTTCTAGATAATAATGGTGATCATTAAGGGTGTTAATCACTGGTTTCCATGAAGACCATCCCAGGAAAGCAAGAGCAAAACTCACCAATTAACAGAACCTCACATTAGAGCCGTTATGAAGGCTTTACAGAGCCTGTGAACTGTGGTCCAGGTCACACCTCCAGGGTTTGCTATGCATCAACAGATGCACTCCATCTCCACATACTCTCTGCATTTATTTCTCTCACCCTTAGTACACCCTCAAGCCACACAATCACATTATAACACAATGTTATTCAGGGAAGCTTCAAGTTCAAAGCACATTCATAGGTTTAGATTATAGTTATGATATACAGTCTATGCATACAATCCACATTCTAACAAGTAGCTTTAGAATGTGTAATTGAGTAAAACCTTTCCTGAGGACGAAACCGGTAAACAATTTCCCGATCGTTTTTCTTCTGTACCGTTAACCTTTTCGTCTCGAACATGCCACTGGCTCGGCTGTGGGTCTAAGAATTATTTATAATGTAGCCAGATGAAAAGGCTAATCAATATGTTAAAAGGGCTCTCCGTTATTGATTTTTGTGCCGTGCTGCGAAAAGCAGCGGATGACTAGGAGTGTGTGCAGTCGCCGTGGTAAGCCTGGCCATGGTGGATTAGGAGCCTAAGTGTAAGTGAATTAGTCAGGAATTTGGTGAAGGATTAGCCTGAGCAACAGGAGCCTGACTTCTCAAGGTCTTTGGTCATTTCACCTGGCATGCCGGTTTTTGATAAGACTCCAACCAAATACAGCTTAATCATTATTTTCAGGTTACTACCCAGGAACTCTTGATCATTGTAATGCAGTCATAATGGTTGGATTTAAAAGTTCAAAAGACTTTGATAAAATGATATGGAGATAACATTGAATGAATGATCCCAGTGTTTACCCTATAATAGTACCAGTGCGCCACCATGCCAACAAAAGCCCTGCTATTCCTACATGACAGGGCATTTTGAAAAAATCTAATTTGATCCAATAGACCGTTACAGCTATAGGTTTACTGTAGTAATGTGGCTATGCAGTAATGCCAGAAATGCCACAAGGTGTTTTTTGTGGTTGTAGACAAGAGCAGAAGAGGTTTTGTGAAGATACCACTCTGATCTATGTACTGCATATACTGTATACTGTAAAGCTCCCCATCTGTGTTTTTCACTTCTCTAACTTCTCTGTATGCAACAATAGAATGGTAAAACAACTTGACAATCCTCATTCACATTTTATAAATGTAATGTGTTCTATATTAGAATAGAAAAAAAAAGTACAGAAATCCTAATTTAATTAGAATATGTGCAGTCTTGTACAGTACAAGACTCGCATAGCTACTGTATATGTAGCTTGTCAGTATGTCAAAACAAAAGCCTGTCAGGTGTTTTAAAAATAAGTCGCTAAATTAACTGTAAGCAGCAAAAAAAAAATTTTTTCTAGGTAAGTTTGAGCTTTATATTATCAACGGGTGTTCAGTTTTTCTTTTATTAACTATACATAGTTGAATGGGCGGCACACTGGCTTAATGGTTATCACTGTTACCTTGCACCTCCGGGTTCGATTCCTGCCTTGCATGGAGTTTGCATGTTCTCCCCATACCCAGTGGGTTTCCTTTAGGTACATGGTTTCCTCAAACAGTCCAAAAACATACAGATTAAGCAAAAATGCACGTAATGTGTGATTGAGCATGGGAGAGTGTGTACAGTATGTGTGTGTGTGTGTGTGCACCCTGCGATAGATTGGCACCCCATCCAGGGTTTACCCCGCCTCATGTCCTAAGTCTACTGGGATAGGTTCCAGGCCCCCCGTGACCCTGTCTACCCAATAAAACGGTATAGATGATTGTGAATGAGTGAGATAATTGAATGATCTATGTTGTGAAATTTTTGTGAAAGTTGCACTCTGTTCCTTGTTCTGTTTTTTAATGTGTACATAACTTGTTTGTTATTGCACCTTAAAATGCATGAATAAATATTGGGTCCACCAGATACAACTGTTCAAAATATATTATCAAAACTACAACAGCTGTTGTCTCTGTTACATTGATCCTAGTCCTGTTGTGATCCTGGTCCAGTCATTTGACAACATAAATGATTAATTTATTTATACTCTGCACTTTTACTGTACTTATTAACAATATACAGTTTACACTCAACTATTAGATTTCTGAGCTCTCTCTTTTTAAATTTGACCTGCAGCCTTATGGCGGTGAGGGACTAAAACAATCAAGGAGGTGATTGCCTGACAGAGGTATGCCATCAGGGGTGAAGTCTTCAGTCGAAAAACCGCCTAGGGTGTTATGTGAGATAGAAAGATCTGTCAGGAGTCCTGAAAACAATTGGCTAAAGGCACGCATCCGCACTCTCCTGGTGTGTGGTGTCGCCAGGAGTATCGACCTAGGCAGAAAAAGCTGATCTGCCCAATGGCAAAGTCGAGCTCGAAAACCTGGAGGTCCAAAGTAATAAACAATGAATTACTGCAAGCTTGCCAGAGGCTGGGCTCTTTAGCGTTGTAACATGCCCTACAGCAATGACAGATAAACTTCACTGAACTTTGTAGTAATTTATAAATATCTAACAATATTAATCAACACCCTCTGACTAGTCAGAGGTAATCATTCAACATGTTTAATGCTGCAAAATGGATATCTTAGCTATTACCAATATACAGTATTGATTGCATGTGAATAGATGGAAGAAATGAGGCAGCACTTAACGTCTGTTTTTTTCCCCACTCATAGTCATAAAAAAGCAATAGTTGTTGAAAGGAGTTGTGTGTCTATGACAATTTCAGACGCTTTAAGCTCAGCACCGGACTGGCAATTCTGAAATAAAAAAAAGTCAGCTTTTTGCAGGTGAGTGCCATTTTTATCCTCTCCACAATGAGTCACACACTGTGTGTGGCAAGCTGAACAACTGTTTTATTTAATTTTTTATTTTTATGGATACAGTCAAAGTGCCAGTATTACAAAAACAACAATGGTCCAATATTGTTCCAGTTTACAAAACAGTTCTGGATTAATGCTGAACACCAACTTTGTTCCAGATGGGTTGGCAAGGTGGATTATAAGGTAGCTCAAAATCTGACAGTCCAGCCCAATCAGAACTTACAATAAATCTTTACAATAAATCAAAATACATTAGATAAATGAAACCAAACACACAAGGACTTCTGTTGGGAAACGAGAGCGGAATTAGTGCACTTTTTGTTAAAAGGGGAAGTAGGCTTGCTGTGCCTCACCAGTGAGCAGTGGGATGAGGGTGTTGCTCCACTCTTGCTTCAGCCAACCTGCTCCGCCGTTGGACAACCTGCTCCACCATGGGACAGGCATTGGGCCTCCCTGCGGGAATCTGGTAGGGAGATGTTCATTCCTTCATGCTGCTTGAATCGGCTAAGCTCGGCCACAGTGATTTGAGGCACCCCGCTCCTTGTGTTTGTGTGTGAGGTGGAGCTGACCATGGTGCTGAACATATTCTGGGTTTTTCTCTGCTTGGTTGAGAGCAATGGTGGCAGATAGTAGATGGACTGGAATTAATGCACTTTTTGTTAAAAGGTGTGTATATGATGAAAATACTGTATTTTGCAATGGACATTCAAGTCATATCGGGACTTATGATAGGATTTCCCATGAATGATGGCTTAAACCCGATTGACATTTACAGAAGACTTCAAGCACAGTATGGTGATGAAACTCTTAGAATAGTGCAAATGTTTTAAACAAGGCCTTACATTTGTAAATAAGTAAGTAGAACACCTGATCCTTGATAATTGATGGATATATTGTCTCCAATTTGCAGAAGAGACCTAGCTGACTGTGGGACCTGTACGCACAATCATTTACCAACACCCGTTGCACATCACAAAAATTTATCTGGAAGTTATTACTACACCCCCTGTATAGTCCTGCCCTTGCTTTAAACCATTTCCACATGTTTGGGCCATTAAAGGAGTTCCTGGGAGGCCATCCTTTTAGACATGAAGCAGGCAGTCTAATCAGCATACTGAGAAAAGTTTTTACCTTGATGGTATCCAAGCAATGGTGAAATGAATGCATTAGTGTAGCAGGGGATTATATAGAGAAATAAAGGGAATATTTACTCTCATAACTGTGTTCTGTTATTCTGCACAATCAAAAGTCCCAGTTTGACATGAGCGGCCCTTGTATGTTCTCAGTGGTAAAACTACATTGCAAGGAATTATGGAAGATTAGCCGAGAAACAGTGTATCACACTTAAACATGCCCTCAATTAGCCATTTATCCATCCATCCATCCATCCATTCATTCATTCATCCATCCATTCATCCATCCATTATCTACACTGCTTATAGATAAGAAGGGGGCCATATATCTATCTCAGGGAACTCACAAGGTAGGGTAAACACCCATAGGAGGGAGAGATTAACTCAGATGAGCCAAAGCTCTTGGACTGTTCAGAACAACCTTGGGACTATAAAACAAATATAAAGTTTTTAAACTCAGACTAAAAGAAAAAAGTAACATCTCACAGATACACTAATTCTTTTTATAAAAAAAAAAAAAACCTGAATGTGGTCTTGATGAGGAAATTGTGATCTGCTGCATACATTTTAAACACTAGGTTGGCATTTTAAAGACTAAGTATTATATCTTAATGTCAAATACTCAGATAACATAGATGACATCCTGATTCCTGAACCTCTGCATGTTATATCAAATATTTATGAATGTATCTTGGTCACTTCAGTGACACTGCCTCCATTACCCCACTTTCTCTATTAATAACACAGCTCACTGGGTTTGAATGTGCAGAATGTAAATCATTTGTCATTTTCCCCTTTTCTCTCAAATCTTTCTCTGGATTGGTAATGAGGCCAATGAAGTGGAGAGGAGCAGGTCAGATAAAATAGCACATAGTTTTCAAATATGATCAAAGACGATGATGCTATCTCAATTCCTGGCAAAACAAGCTGTTTATAAGGTGTGTACAGTATATAGTATGGCAGTCTCCTATTATAATCATCTAAAGAGGACAAAACAAGAAAACACTTAAAAATGATTAGATAAGGTCTTATGTTGATATTTACATTTATGCATTTGGCAGACGCCATTATTCAGAGTGAATTTCACAAGTTTCCATCATTTGGATAGACCTTTAAACTGGTTACCAGCTTACTAACTAAGTACCATCAGTCAAACACTGTTGTTTTTCTTTTCCTTGGGAAGGGATTAACCAAGTATCTAAGAAACAGATAAGAACAGAAACTTATGTTGAGCTAGCTAAGATATTTTTCTTCCTACAGAAAGAAGGAGATGTCATGATGGTCCTACTTTTTCAAAGAGCTCCAAGAGTAAGGTTATAAAAATCATTATTGCATTGTCTTAATGCCACATACAGAGCATCAGTTAAGGCTGTAGTCAAAACTGGCAATCTTTTATTGTCAGAAAGGGACTTTAGATGAATCCATCTGTATCCTAAGGAATGTCTGTGTTTGTGGAATTCTGGTGTCTGTGTCACCATCCTGGACACATGAATACTGGGTGGGACAGTTTTTATTGTCAAAAAGGGACTTTCTGTGCCCTCTTTGCAGAGCTGGCTCTGGCAGTAAGATGTGTTTTTTTTTGGTTGAGCCGTAGTTCCAGCTGATAACGTGTGTCGCAGGCGGTGGGGAATGAGGCTCCAGCAGCACAAATACTGATAATAGGAGCAGAGAAGCTTTCCTTGCTGTTGTGGCCACCAGCCCATATATTTTAGTGTGCTGCAGGTCGGAGTGGTTCAGATCCAATGGCCTGCTGTAAGGCCTCTCGCTTTGGCAGGTTATCTCCTTCTTGTAACTCAGGGGAGAGCACGAGCAATGCAAGCTCTAGGGCATCTGCCATGTCCAACAGGGAAGAGGAAGCTTTACTGAGCAAAGCCTTTCATTCTTCTTCAGGGAGGGAGTGCAAGGAGAAGTCAACGATGACTTTCTCCACAACCTTATGAGCTGAACTTTGCTCAGGCTGGAGCCACCTGCAAGCTATCCGCTGTTGCTGATCTAACTGGGCCCGGGGTGGTGTGGGTCGTAGGTCCAGGTATGGAACTCAATGGCGGCTTGATAGCGGGAGAGTCCACAGCGGGCTAGCACTTCAGCTTTCAGCCAGTCATAATTTGTTGCTACATCGCTTGTAAGGGATAAGTAGGCTCGCTGTGCTTCACCAGTGAGCAGTGGGATGAGGGTGGTGTTTCACCCCCTGTGTCTTTAATAGAACAAAGACCTTTAATCATTTCAGGTGAAATTAAGCAAAGACGTCATTGTTCCAGAAAGACTTGCAATGTATGTGTGTGACCAAAGTGGTATGAGTTTATTTCCTGTGAGGTAACAAGCTATAAATCAGCGATGAGGGCCTGTCAGTGATTTATCTATAAACTATCTCTCAGCTTTCTTAATTTTTTCTCTGCTCCATCACTCTTCCAGTCTTTCACTCACTACCTCTGTCACAGCAACAGATGTTCAAACATCACTTATGTCCATTCAGATTCAGTAAAAGCCGCTTGCTTTTTTTTTCTCCCACGGGAAGTGTTGCATATGTAAAACATTAAATGAATGCAATTTATCATCGCTTCCTGATCTTGTCAAAATGGGTGTCCAATCCTAAAGAAAAGAGGTAGAAATTCAGGCAAATGACATTTTGTTTTGTTTTCCAAATTCAATGTGCTGCGGAGTGGCTTGGGCTGGAACATCTGTTAGTTAGCTCCGGGCTTCCAATTTCTTTTAATACTTATTTATTTTGGTGATAACAAAATATTGCTGTTAAAATTGAAAAGCATAAAAAAATTAGAAATCGTCTGCAGTAGCTTGTAAAAGATAAAGGAGCTGAAGGAGTCATGATGGAAACGAGTTTGCGGTTTTAGGTAAAAATGCATAATGAATTGGTTATAACTGATCGGTAAATATAGTTTAAAAAATCTTTGAGTACATATGCATTGATGACGTATAAATTAGATATCTGTGTATGGTCACAAATGTACCTTTCCTTGGCATTGATGTGGTGTCCTCAAACTTTCATGTTTTTTATATCTAAATATTACTCAAAATAGTGGCTATTTTCTCTTTTGTCTTTAAGTTTCACAACTTTTTGGCCTGAAACTAAATATTGGCCTGCATCAAGCAAAGAAACCAACTAAGAAGATTAAGATCGGTTAAGAAACAATTTAACACGGTATCAAAACCTGGAATGATGGTGCTTAACCATCAACTTCATGAAGCAAATTTGGTTGGAAAAAAATGGTATTTCAGATCCATCTTCGTCTTCTTGGTTCGTATACAGCGCACAAGGTTATGCGCATGCTCAAAGTCTTCTTCTCCGTGTATAGTGTATCTCTATGGCAGAATTACAGCGCCCCATACTGGTCTGGCATATATACTACACCGTTTTCAGTGGTTTCGTGTGTACGCAGATATTTCTTGAGACGACGCCGTGTTTACGCAATTTTTTTTTAGAACGAGGAAAAAAAATTATCGGATAGGGAACGCACCGGCTTCGTGTGGACGGAGTCTTTAAATGCTTGGTGAAGTTGCATCATAAAAAAAAAAAAATACCAGTAGAACTCCTAACCACTGTTAATACTAAACACAATGTAATGAGAACTTGTGGCATTGGAACAAATGTGAGGCTAAAAAGCCTTCAAGTGAACACTGAGATTTGACTTTAGAGCAATAAATAGAGGTCAGGATAAGAAGGGAAGCTCATGCACCATCATTCCGGCAGAGGCTTATACACTGGCCGCTACATACTGTATGGTGGCCATAGTGGTGCCCGCTCTGGAAGCAGTGTTATAATCTGGAGTTGCTTCAGTTTGTCAGGACAGAATGTTATGTGGCAAAAATTTAAGTCAGCTGATGACATTTTCCTTCCCTGATGTCACGGCCATATTTTAGGACTCATTTCGGGTGCATGAGGATTAATTTTCACACATGAATCATTGGCCACCACATTGTATGCTGTAATCAAAGCTAAATGTGGTTAATTTAACTGACGCAACTTTTTGGGAATATATATGGCATATATAATGGCATATATATTTATTAACTAACAGGTGATTCAAATTGCACATATTGGTAGAGAAAATCTTTCCCTATATAAAGATATTACTCAACACATTCATCTGCACCATCATTGAACCCAACTCTCAAATTCTATTTGAAAATCCCCTTTGTCGCAGTTGATAGTCTCACACTGTGGTTTTTTTTTTTATTCAATGCTGGTTTCTCCTTCTTTAAACTTCATCCCTCTGTGTGCATTGCTCCTGTCAATGGTGTCATCTCCGTAAAACATTCTGTAGTGCAGTGAGAGACCATCAACTGCAGCAAAGATTTTCAAAGTGGTTTTGAAAGTTGGTTTTAACAATGGTACGAATGCATCACTGGTGATGGAGACTAAGTTGAGAAGTACCTTTGTATAGAAGAAGAGTTACTCTACTGACATGTGCAATTTGCATGAACTGTCAGTTAATTAAAAAAAATTAAAGTTATGCTGACTTTTGCATTACTTTCGGAACAACCCTTGTATATTTGTACATGTTTTTTTTTTAAACATCAGTGGCACAGTCCCATGAAAAAAAGAAAAACCTATGCATTGCTCCTGGGTTATCTCACAGTGCTTATATCTTATAATACCCTGTTGGCTTTCTGATTACAGTGGACAATCTGAATTTATGTTAGAAAAACTAAACTCATGCATGTTCAGTATTTTATATTCCAAAGTTTTAAAGAATTCAGTGCCTTGCAAAAGTATTCATACCCTTAAAATTTTGCACATTTTGTCACATTACAACCACAAATTTAAAATATTTTTTATTGGGATTTGAAAGGAATTATTATTATTATTTTTTTTTTTACAAATAAATATATAAAAGGGGTATGAATACTTTCGCAATGCACTGTATCTATAGCTTGTTTAAACCCTGGGTACAATCTAGGTAATATTAACACACTAGCACTAAAACACAGAGCAATAAATACAACTTGAATGACTTTCTAGCAAAGAAATGGTTTTATTGTTTAGCTAAAACTCAATAAGACCTAAATCCTATTTTCCATGTTCCTATTTTGTTTACTCTCTCTTTCCCTCTGATTGGAAGCTGGATCAATTAAACAATTCAACACATTACACTCCAGGGTCTAATAATTGAAATTGCATGCGCTTGTCTTTTAATGACTTATACTTTGTTTTGGTGCTTGTTTTTTCAGCAGCGCTTAAATGCACGGTAAGCTGAGAACTACTGTTGGTCCATGCTAACGTACGGTATATATAAAATCCTAGGTGTGATGCCTCATTGTTTTTCTTAGCAGTTCCTGATACAGAAGCCATTGTTTGACCCTTAGTGCAAGAAATGTGTGCTTCGAGCTGTTGCCATGCAAAGTTTTCCATCTGGTTTATTTATTTTTTTTATTTGCTATTTTTCCTCTTCTTTTTAATGGTGTTCTGAAAGTTTCGAGCCATTTTTATGCGCAGTGAAATATATCTTATATGGCCCTTGTGAGGCAAACCAATTACACCGCAGTGCTAGTGGACAGAACTATGTGCGAGTGTGTGTGTGTGTGTGTGTGTGTGTGTGTGTGTGTGTGTACAGTGTGTGTGTGGGATGGGAATATATTACATTTGCTCATGTAAGTGTTGCATTGAGAGCAGTAAAGACGTTAGAAATCCTGAATGTCAGATAAATTAAACAACTTAAATCAGAATGTAAGGAAATGGGACAATGCTATCTGTGGAAGTGACCAGAAAGGAAAGGGAGAAGGGAAAGAAGCTTATATGATCTAGTGCTGAGTTCACGCTCTCCCGTCACTATGTTTGTATGTAAGTGATGCTCACTGCTTGCATACTAAGACACCTTAAACCAGGGGTACTCAAATATAAATTTGAAAGGTCCACTTACCAAATCTCCATTCAGTCTGAGGTCCGGAAAAGTGACAGTCCAATTCCAAATAGAGAACGTTCGAAGTATACACAAAAAAATGACATGGTAGGCCTTTTAGTGTGAAAGGTGACACCTTCTTTGTGCCACAAGTTGTTTGAACTTGGGCATAAAAGATGCAAGGGCAAAGCGGAAGCACTGATGTAAATGTTCATGGCTGAGGGTGCTGCGGTATGTGTTTTTCACCATGTTCATAGTTAAAAAGGCAGATTCACAGCAGTACATTGAGGGAAACACTGTGAGAATTTGAAGGGCCATCTTCTGCAGGAGAGGAACACCTGCTCGAGTAACCATCTTTGTCCAGAAGGTCACAAGGTGACCACTTTTGATGATTGCTACCGTCTCGTTGCAGATTAAACACATTGGTTTTCTGCTTCCCCCGGGGAGCACAAATGCATATTTTTCTGTCCACTCACTCTTAAATTCGCGGTTTCAAAATCAACTTTTCTTTTCTTATCAGTGGCCAGCTTTGAGCACGCCATCTTCACTTTCAGTCAGCAAAAAAAGTAACTTATCAAAATTTGCACTGCTTGCGAGTGATGAGACTGCCTGTTCACCGGCCTGACACAGAGCACCTGACCGGTACATAAATCTGGTACATATTTTGGCACTGCCGTGAGGGAGGAAGGGAGGGAGGAGGTAAGTAGTGGTAACGTTGCTATAACGATGCTGTTACTGCTGCTGTGATTGGACATACATGAAGCAGCCAAACCGAGTAGAAGCCTCAAAGATATATCGCACGGAATCACAGCTGCGCACTTTGAGAACTCATTTGGATTATGATTAAATTAGCATGTTTGTTTTTGCGTCGGTCCAGATTTAACCATATTTGGAGTCTGTCTATTGAGTACCCCGGCCTTAAACCTATGCTTATATGTTTATAGCCTTCTTCAGGGTGTGAAGTGTGAATATGTGACTAATGATGTATACAGTAAATAGGCAAACCAAAATGGAAAAGGTACAAAATATAAATTGCTTCCATTTTAGGTCGGGTTTCGTCACTGTGTGTAATGCTTTAGGTTTCATTTTTGTCACATATACACCCCAAACTTTCTCTGTAAGAGTTTTTTATGATCTACACTTGTATTTAACTCTGGCCACAATTCCAGTTAGATAAAGTGATGCATAGCAGACAGCTAGCACTTTGACACATGCATTGCAGCTGTCTCTTAAATTGGCCATGCCCCGAAATATGTATAATTTTTGGCTTAATGGAATTTTAACTGATGGGTTGCATAAAAATGCCCCCTCCCCTACCATGCAGTTGTCATGAATATGAAGCGCAAAACCGTTTTTGTACCATTTGTTTTTCTTGAAAACTTTTTATTAGACATTTCAGTATGGGTGTCACTGAGGATTGATTCACTTTTGGAGCTAGCTCCAAGTGGACATTCGAGGAACTGCATGTTTTCGCAATTTGGCATTGGCTTCATTTTTCAGAACTGGAGGCTACCCAGTGATTAAGTGTGATAAATAAGCAGCTCAGGCTATAAAAAAAAGCTTTCCCCCTCCTTTGTTTTTCCAATATAAAAACACTGCCTATGGAGTGAAATTGCAGAATATGCCACTTTTCCCCCCCTTTTTGCAAGATAGGCCTACACTGGCCAGAGAAAATGTTATTGGTGTATTTATCAACTCGATACCTGATCAAGTGGGAATTTCATATGGTATTGGATATTATTTAAGAAATGGTGGGGAGTGTGTGTGTGTGTGTGTGTGTGTGTGTGTGTGTGTGTGTGTGTGTGTGTGTCAGGGGTGCTGTGGTTGGAAAATCACTATACACTATACACTCAGGGTGTAATCTTTTCTTTTCACCCAATGTTCTCTCTCTTGCGTTACAGTCCCAGTCAACGAGCTGTTACTATAGAAACAATAACATTTCAAAAAGCACAATAATATAATCCTGCACTACTGTTGGAGCTGCTGTTTTAGAGAGTTAATCAACACCTTCTCCGTATAGCACTGTCCAGTCTGAAAACATTTCAGTTTATTATTCTTGAAGGTCGAACACAGAGCTATGATCCGTATTGTTTTAGAAACACAGGCTAAGTTTTCTCTTTACGTAACGTTTGATTTGCTTCATGTGACATCACCCCCTAAAGGATGTTCTTGTGATACAGGCGCTGCGAGGCACTGACCTGCCCGTGGTCTCCAGCATATCCGCACTTGACAATATAAAACGAAGCTCTGGTGAAACGTGTGACTGCTTTCTGCGTCATCATTATGTACTGTGAAATTCTCAGATACAATTGTGTGGATACAAAAGGATTGTGTTGAACTGCGTCTGCTACTGAGCAATGACCTGCGCAGGTGTATATAATATATATGTTAATGGTGTAATCCTGGCACACAGGGCAGGACATAAAAGAGAAATAAACAAATAAATAAACAAACATATAAACAGAAGAGTATTAAACTGATTGAACTGCTTCTAAACCGAGCATAAAATTGAATGAGGAAGTACTCGAGTCTGAACGAGGTAATCGTAATGTCAACACTTTTGCCTGTGTTTGAAGGAAAGCAGCAATAAACAAGAGAAGCGGTGCGAAATGCCTAAGACTGAGGACGAGAAAAGCAAACAAGCAAAAGGAAACCTGCACGTCCCTGAGACAGGACTTCATATTGGAGGCGTGACTTTTACATACTTAGTGAAGAAAAGATCCACCCCATCCCCCCACCCCCCACGAGAGCGTCTGGCTTTGACCACAGAGTGGAAACAAAGAACAATGGACAGAGTAAAAGGTCTGATAACACTCTGGGGTGATGCATCAGTCCAGGCGTACAGAAAAACAGGGCGATAAGGAAACATCGTCCTGCATGCATCGTTACCACGGCAACAAGTGCAGAAAGGGTTTGACAACATGTTAGATTTGGGCTGCCAGTCTGAACAGAGTCAGATCCGATCCGATCACTGTCACATAACAGCATGGATACTCTGTAGATCAGATTTGTGAAACATATCAGACTCGGCTGCAGTCTGAAAAAACACAGACCGTGTAAACAATGCTTCAGAGAGACCGGTCAGAGCAGCGTCGTTCCAAACAGGAAATAAAACCCTGAATGTGTAAGCGCTGTGTCAGCTATTACATCACGGCCCCGTAATTAAACGTTCCAGGTCAGCGCTGACTCAGGTGAGGTCAGGTGAGGTCAGGTGCATGTGAATGGTGGTGATTAGCGTGACAGAAGGTAAATCTGAAGGCTTTACCCGTTTGGGTCCACTGAAGATCCTCCTGCTGCTCTCCCTGACTTTCTCCTGAGGTTTGACCTGAGGCCTTTTCGGCTCCTCAGACGTGGAGCGTGAGTTCACCTCAGGCATCTCCAGAGGATCTTCATTTCAACAAGAGAAAAACACAGTTATAAACACACATTACCATCAGGACACAAGTAAGAATTACATAAAGAATTTGGGTTTATTCTGTACATCCCCGGGGTGTTTAACACCGAAACCCAAAAGTGAAATAACAATAAATTATTGTCCTACAGATCATAACTCATGTTTAATAAAATGGACCAGAGGAAAGCAATTAACCCTAAAATAATAGATAAAACCTGCAAAGGAAGGGGGCACACACACACACACACACACACACACACACACACACACACACACACC
This sequence comes from Dinotopterus cunningtoni, assembly GCA_028565755.1. Classification (NCBI taxonomy): domain Eukaryota; kingdom Metazoa; phylum Chordata; class Actinopteri; order Siluriformes; family Clariidae; genus Dinotopterus; species Dinotopterus cunningtoni. The sequence goes on along the minus strand of JAOTRS010000050.1, from coordinate 134,812 downwards.
AGATAGCTGATAAAAATCTCAGGGCAATAATTTCAGCAATGTCATCAAGTCTCTCTTATTTGAAAAGTTCATCATGAATGTTTATGATGATTTGGGAGTGTAATGTAAGGGCTAATGGTCAGAGACATATTGAGGACGCCTGTTAGGGATGGGGAGGAGATGGG
>JAOTRS010000050.1:66024-76891 GCA_028565755.1 Dinotopterus cunningtoni | reverse complement strand
GTATACACACATAATAGACTATACACACATCATACACACATAATACACACATCACACCGTATACACATCATACACACATCACACACTATACACACGTCACACACACATCACACTATACACACATCACACATATATCATGCAACACATCATTTAATACACATACACTTTACACATATCACACTATACACACAAATCATACATACATCACACATATATCATAGAGCACATAATTTAATACACACACTATACAAATACACACACACACTGTACACACATTACACTATACACATACATCGTATATATACATCACACACATTATACAACAAAATTTAGTAAACACACATACATCACACACATTATACACATATTTAATACACACGTAGTGCAGAGGTGTGGCAAAGGTGTGCGTTATACAATCACACACACACATATGCACATGAAATCATTTAATATGTACACATCCATGTGAACACACACAAACACACACACACACACTTGAGCCTAAGTAGTGATTATGTTTAATTTATTTTAATTTACGTGATTCATCAGATGCCCTTACCTGGAGGACTTAAATGTTTATCTTGTTATTAAACACTGGAGCAGGTGAGAGTTAAGGGCCTTGAACCTGACGCCTTCCGGTCAGCAGTCCAACACCTTAACCACCGAGCGACCCCTGTCCCTGATTATACAGCTGTCATGTGACTCTAAACATTAATGAGTCTCGGCCTCTTTATTTCTCAGTGCTCGTGCGGTTTATTCATTCTATTAACTATTAACGTCTCCCTAGTGTGAGCACGCGGCACGTGTGTAAGAGCCGAGTCGAGTCAGGATCGGTTCCTTTAATCTGCGCTCTGTTTAGGAAGACATGAGTTCATGTAACGTGCATGGAAGGAGTCTCCAGTGTGAGAGTTAACCTTTCCCACATCTTCAGGACAGAGTATCTACACTGCGTTTCATCTTTAGAGCGAGAGTCTGGTGAGGGATCGAGTGTTTACAGATGCTATAACGTGAGTGACAACGGGAACCGATTGAAATGAATTACAACTAATTAAAATGATTATGTACGGTTTAATTAATGAATAATTAACATTGTGACATTTTCTGTGGTGTTAGAGGAGTAGAACACTCCCGGTCACGCTGTTATGGGAAATGAATCAACTTTTAAGTGACGGCTCGTTCAGCCATGACACCAGCAGGAGGGCAGAAGTGCTTTAGAGACGTTCTCACAGGAGTAGGTGAACATTCTGGCGGTTACAATATTCACTAACAGCGGGTGTGAAAGAATCGGCGCTCTAAGCTTAGAGATTTGACGCTACTATACTGCGACTCTCTCAGATGAAAGAGAAGTCGGTCCATGCTGAACTCACTGAACTCTATTTTTTTCCCAAAAATGTAAAACTCTTCCTACGTCCATGCTCTGGTTTTCAGGAACTGCTGATATCGAGTGTTTAGCTTAATGCTTTCCTGTAAAAAAAAAAAAAAAAATCTAATCTTGGCCAGCTTCCAGCAACTGGTGGTCTGATCCAGACAGCCGCGGCCGAGGTTAGAAAATAAATGTGTGTGTGTGTGTGTTGAGAAGCATCATGGCTCTGCAGTAACTTTTTAAACAGATTTCTGTAAAACGCTTGAGGTTCGTCTGAGGATTGTGGAGGTCAGGGGTCGGGGAAGTGAAGCTGTGATCACACAACGAGAGTTTAGAGCTCTGACGCCCTCTAACGCAAGACCGGATTTAAGCTTCTTAATCAGATTAGTCTAAAAAAAAAAAAAAATGTGCTGCATGAGGCCACGCCCACACATACTGTACACGGAACGTTCTGGAACTGTTTTTTCCATCATGTGTTTTAGATTTCAGTTAAATAACGGAGTTTCAGATTGCGACTTCAGGAAATGATTTTTAATAAGTGAGGTGTGTGTGGAGTTTTCTGAAAACCTTCTCGAGGAGGTGGAGTGTTCGGGGTCATGAGTGACTTTAACCCTCGACATGGCTTACACTCCATGTGCTTCGAGCCAAAGCTTCTGAGCTTCTCCTCACACACACACACACACACACACATACACAGTTACGCTCGAACTGACGATACACTGCGTTAAGTCATCCTTCCAGCTGGAGTTTAAGACCCAGCTGTTATATAACCTGAGTGCTTGAGTGGACGGAGCTCAAACCCTGCAGGTGACAAGAACATGCAGTGTTTTTAATTCAGGACAGTTTCATGAATCATACACACAGAACGCAAGTGAAGAACAGTTTAGGGTGAAATGTGCCAGTCTTGGGATTCGACCTCAACACCTTCTGGTGATGTTGGACTCCCTGAGAGTGAGAGGTTCAGTACTCCTGTGGATCCTGAGCTGTGCAGGAGATCACAGCAGACCCGATGCCGGGGCTTTTCACTCGAGCTCCGTGTTGATGTTTTCCTCCACAAAGTGAGCTTTCAGCAATTTTAGGTTAAAACAACATTCCAGAAGGTTAGACGTTAGCATCAGAAGAGTCAGCATGCGCCGCAGCTCCATGGCAGATGATGGTCTGAGTCACCGCCGAGCGTTCTGCACCTCTTACATCTCATACCAAAACTATTGGCACCATTACTGAGCCTTGTAATTAATACTCAAAGATATAACAGGTATACAGAGTATCACAGCAGCAGAGTAACGGCTCATTCTCAGAGTCAGCATGGCAGACGATGATGTAATGCGTCTGACATACGAGCTGATGTCTCGGCGGTATGGCTGGCGAGGTGCGCGATAGCACGAGGAAACGTCCCAGAGGTCTCTTTATCTGCTCGTGTCAGTGTTAAAGCACACGCCAGAACATTGAGCAGACATTTGGCTGTGAAGAACCTTTCCTGGAAATCAAACTCTATTTGAGTTGTGCTAATGAGCAAAGCCATAACGAGCCCAAATTTGGTCATGTGACCTCGCTGTGTGTTAATGCTACATTAAACAGGCTTTTAGTATAAGAGAGCAAAGGAGGCTCTGCCCGCTCTGAGTTCACAAACACAGGTGCAGATTGTTAATATCTAGATTCATGAACACAAAACAGATTCATAAGCGAGATTCCAGTCAAATGAACAAAAGACAAAAAGAATAATAAAACTTTATATTGTGTGCTCTCCCATGTTTCAGGAATCTGAGACACGTAAGGAGAAGTAATTAGGATTCACAAGCGCCCACATTATAGGGCTGAAAAATAAATAAGTGTTAGCGGCTCGCTAGCATCGTGGCACGTATAATGTGGTTAGCATGCAGTATATAACCTGTTAGCTTCTCCCATCTGTGTTTGATTCATCCTTTACCGGGTCACGCTGTAAACAACACGGAAAAAAACACAAACAACATGGCTGCAGTTAATCCTGAGGAGTCGCTCACACAGAACTCCAGACCTGGGGCAGAAACAAACTGTGGAGAAGAAGAGCGAAGGCTACAGGGGGATGTTTTCAGGTTTAAGGTGTGTGTGTGTGTGTGTGTGTGTGTGTGTCCACTGATTATGAGTGAAAACTGGACAAAATGATATGCAGGGAAGCGGAAACCATAAAAGTGTGGACATTAAAGCTGAAGGTTGTGATGTTTGGGTTGAGATGTCTGATGGTCTGACGCTGGAGACTCCTTCCATCTATAAATGTTAAATAAGCCATTATTCTTCAAACAGACAATTATTATATCAATGTCAATTACACATCCCGTTGCTATGGAAACGATTGTGTATTAGAGCGAGCGCATAAGTATGAATCTGCACAAGTGTCCGATCTTCACTGTCACACCTTCCGGCCAATCAGAGTGCAGGATTCTGCGTCTGTGGACTCTGTAGTGTGTAGTGATGTGGTGTTCACGGTGAGATGATCTCTCCTCAGGTCAGGACGCGAATCCCGACAGCCTGCGTCACAGGTACAACTTCATCGCCGACGTGGTGGAGAAGATCGCCCCGGCCGTGGTCCACATCGAGCTCTACCGCAAGTACGACTCCTGCACCTCTCTGTCTCTCACACACACACACACACACACACTGCTCTGATGAGGGCTTGTTATCTTTTGTGCACTAACACCAACATCTCGAGCACTTCTTCTCCACTTGCGTGTCTGACGTCTTTGAGAGAACATCACACACTGCTCCTCCTCCTCCTCCTCCGCTGCAGTCTCGCACCCGTGTCTTATTAAATGACGCACTCGTTTAGGTACAAGTCTTTTTTAACAGACGGATTTCATGCAGTAATTCTGAGATCTGATATCCGATGCCTGTTCTGGTCAGAGTGCTGCGCGGAGGAGAAAGCAGAGATCAGGAGCGTGCTTCAGTGTGCAGAGGAGAAAGTGTGTTTTCTGCAAGTCATCCATCAGAGGAAGTCCCTGAGATTTCCTCTCCAGCAGGAAGGCTTTAAACCGGGAATGTTGGCCCTCGGGAACGTTGAGATGTTTCTCACCAGAGCTGCTCTTGCATGTCTGTTTAACTCACTAGGAACTCATACGTACAGGAATAACCCTCGCAGGGGTGTGTTGTAGGAGGTAATGAATCAGTGACAGTGTAGTGTGATGGAGGAACAGCTGCATTTTATTCCTGTTGAATTGATTTTTATCTGTTTTTAGTCACATTTAATATTTATGAGTGAGTTCCTCTTGTCACTTACGTTATAGCAGTTTTAAACACCTGACTGTCATTCATACAACATTAAAACAGACACGGCTCTGTCCTAAAGATGTTAATAAAGCTCAAGCACCGACACTGGAGACTCCTTCCTAAATAATAAACATCTCCTTAGAAAATATCAATAATTCTGCACTTTATCTGTTTATGATCAGCAACACGTTTGCTGTACACGTCCCCATGAGTAAGCCGTTGCTATAGAAACAATATTATATAAATATAAACCCGCGCTAATATAAGAGCAGCTGTAGAAAACTAATCAACACCTTCTGACCAATGAGAATCCAGAGTTCTGCCGCGTTGTGGTGTGATGTTCTCTCAGGCTCACGGGTCTAAAACGTGTGAAATGTTGAGTAGCTGTTTGTTTGTGAGTAATAGCGCCCTCCTGTGGCCGGTGAGTTTGGTGAAGTGTGGCTCGTCTTGCAGGATGGTGTTCACTAAGCGGGAGATGGCGGTGGCGAGCGGCTCGGGCTTCGTCGTATCCGAGGACGGTCTGATCGTCACCAACGCTCACGTCGTGGCCAACAAACACCGCGTCAAAGTGGAGCTGAAGTCAGGAGCCACGTACGACGCCAAGATCAAAGACGTGGATGAGAAAGCCGACATCGCGCTCATCAAGATCGACACGCCGGTGAGTTTCACGTGAACGCGCTAGCCCTGATTACGCGGCCCGGGGTTAAAGAGGAGCAGAAACGTGACATGCTAACGTCTCCTCCATTAATCACTCCTTCACCTGCACCAGATGGTCTGTGTTTTATGATCACGGCGTGTGTGTGTGTGTGTGTGTTCTGTAAATGTTGTGTTGTTAATTAGTGAGCAGGAGTTCTGTGTGAGATGGTCTTCATGTAGGAGCGTTCTCCTCAGTGTCTTCATGTTCAAGTTCAGCAACATATCAGTTACACACGCTTCTAATCTCTTCATGTGCAGTATGTGTGTGTGTGTGTGTGTGTGTGTGTGTGTGTGCTGTACAGTAAACCACGAGTGTATATTATTATTAATTATAATATTAATATAAACTTTCAGAGTTACAGCTGCTCGGATTTACAGAAAGTTACACAAAGACTCTCGACCAATCAGCATCCAAAATCCAACACACACACACACACACACACACAAAATATCCAGACTATGGAGTTTTATTCTGTTTTAAGATTTGTCCGTGGTATTTTTGCCTTTTTTGTCCTCAGGATGTCAGAGCTGAGGAATGCGTCTCTTGGCTGGACGTCACACTGAGACTGTGAGGTTTTTGAGGTTAAATGTAGATTAAAAATAACTTTCTGCCTGAAAACGTTCCTCAGCCTAATACTGTAAAAACATCACGGCTTTAGTGCTCAGAAACTCACTGTACCGCTTTAAACAAGCAGCTCCGCTTCACTTCTAAACAAGTCCAGTTCTTTTACACCATTTCCAACACTGTCTCCTCAGCGTCTCCTCAATGTCTCCTCAGCGTCTCCAGCTCCTCAACATCTTCCGAATGACCCCTTAATGTCTCCTGAACATCTTGAGCACTGTTCATGTTCAACTGTCTCCTGAACATCTAAATATCTCCTAAAGTCTTCTAAATGTTTCCTAATGTCTCCCAAAAGTCTCCTAAACTTACTAGATTTTCTTCAATGTCCCCTAAAGTCTCGTGGTCAGTTCCTAAATGTCTCCTGAACATCTGCAGAACATTCTCCTGCGTGTCTCCTGAGCGTGTGTGTGTGTGTGTGTGTGTGAGCCTTACACTCGTGCCGTGTTTCTGTGCTTAGTCACTGCTGCACTCTGAATAATTAACGCTGCGATCTCGTCTCATGTTCTCCACCGCCGGCGGATTTTCTGCAGCAGAAGCTGAATCATCTTTATCGATGGCTTTGTTTTTCCTCGCCCGGAGCGTCTCTTGATCTTCACTGCGCGGGGACGAGCAGGATCACAACTAAACTGCATCCCGAAGCCGTGCATCATCACAGACTTTTCTTGAACGGCTTATAAACTATTCTCTAACTCCGTAAAGATTTTCCTTTTCCACTTCTCGTCCTGCTCTGGGTCTCAGTTATGCACTCGCACGTCCATCGCGGTTCTGCAGATCCACGAGAGACACGGCGTCGATGAGCTGATCAGCTTCTCATCACATAATCATGGTTAATTCCATACACAGATACACTTAATCATTTTTAATCAGTAACTGAACGATTCATCAGAAAAATCATCTCGTCCTGAACCGACAGGACGATTTATCTCAGTTCGGACACGGTAGTGTTTACACACAGCAGGAGTGAGAAGAATGGGCGGGGCTTGTGGTGAAGGTCCAGAGGTTTAGACTCGCCTCTCTGGCCCTGACATGAGCACCGAGCTGTAGTGAATCGAAGTGAAGTGTTTGATCCTGAACAGTCTCTCCAGAAGCACAGAGAGCCTTCACATCTGACGCCGGACCGCAAGGCAGACCTCAGAGCGCGGTATTCACACTTATCTCGGAAAAGTGGGCGGAGCCAGAGCGTGCTGAAACACGCGGCGCCTGAGCTCGGGCCGTGTTCTTCACAGCGTGCTGGGAATGAGTCTCGACAGGTTCCTGCTCTGGTGCAGAGAGCAGATGAGATGCGGGGCATGGGTTCCCTCCACCTGTTATATAACAACATTAAAACTGTTAGCATAAAGAAATTATTCATCAGACATTTCACAAATCAACACACTCTACAGTTTAACATCGAAGTTAAACTGCTCATGAGGTATCATTCAAACACACACTACACAACTAAGGGTGGTGTTTATTTCCAAATAAGACAGATAGGAATGGAAGCCCGCCCCTTTTCCCAGTGCTCTCGTCTCAGCTCTGATTTCTACACCTGACAGGTAAACCCACTGCCTGACAAAAAATTATATTTGATTGTTTTACCTTTTCTGCTTTGATTGCGGCCGTGGCATGGTTTTGATAAGCGTATGCAACGGTACAACGTTACTTCCATCCAGAGTCGCATTAATTCCTCTCCAAGATCTCGAGCTGATGATGTGAGAGTCGGACCGCTGCGTTTAGTCTTCTTCAGCGCGTCCCAAAGATTATCACTGGGGTTAAAGGTCAGGACTCTGTGGTGCACGATCCCTCAATTGTCCTGAAATATGGCGCGTGCCATCGATGCGACACCCATTCAGTACATTCAGATCGTCATCATTTTTTTGTGCATAAAACGTAATTATTCAATGGAAGCCTCTTACTGAAATGTATTTGCTTTGTTCAAAAAGTTACAAAACTGAAGAAAGTAATGTCAAATTTAACACACTGCAAATCTTTTTTTAAGTGTAATAATAATTATTTAGTCACTTGTTGTTGTTGTTGTTATCCCTCCTGCACTGGTCCACACAGCGTGGTCAAGCCTGTTACAGCACAATCTGGCATTTTTATATATAGTAAAACTAGGTTATGACAGTAGAAAACTTTACATGGCCTTTACGTAAGAGCTTAATCTCAGCGAAGGAAGAAAGGACGTGCACATGTAAGCACATGCTGGTCTCCTTTACTGTAAGCACTAATCCCCAGATCACCTGACCATAACTCAAGACGGTTTTGTTTCCAGCTGTATAAGAGTCAGAATTTCAGCTTTTCTACAGAGTGTGATTTGATCGGCACATTTGGAACCTGTGTCTCCGTTCTGTCAGAACCCGAGTGGATTCCGGCGGCACTGACTCACGGCCGCACACACAGAGGATTATCCCGAGCTTACTCATACCCTGAGAAGATGAATTAGTGTCGTGTAGAGGAAGAGAGAGAGAGACAGCATGCTGGTATCTGGTCGCGTAAACAACCACCTGTAATTAAAGTAAAAGCTACAAAGATGTCAGTGCGTGATGTGTTGGTGGTGATGAGGCAGAGAGACGGTTTAGGGTTTGGTGTCGCAGCCTGTCTGAGTCTCGTGCAGGCACACACACTCACGTCAGGTTTAAGTCCAGACACTAAACAGACAGGGGTGTTGCAGTACGTCTGAGGGTACGAGGCGACACTCTCCGCCCCGTCCGGTGTCCTGGTGTCCTCTATGCCCCTGACCCTAGATCAGGCGCCCACTACAGATTGTTACAGTGATTTTTTTTTCCCCCAGATCAGCAGGCGCTCATGACAGACCCTTGTTGTCCGGTACAAAAGCCCAGTCATGTCTTACAAAGAGTCTTTATCTGGAACGTCCTCGTCATGCCTGGCCTCTGAATAGAGAATAACGTCAGGACCTCAGACGCTCCAGAGCAGCAGATCGTCCTGGACACCAGCAGGATGTCGTGAAAACAGCTTCCCGCTCTAACCACCTGATTAAACCAGCATTGTTAGGTTACAGGAAAAAAAGTTGTGCGTGTGTGTGTGTGTGTGTGTGACATCTTCATCCCCTGTGTGTTTTCCTGCCTCGCTCTGCCCCTGACCTGTGGTGTGACTCGGACACGTGACCGGTTGTGTGTGACTCGGCGCCGTGCGACTCGACACACTGAGCGTTTCTGTTCCTGCGAGAGCTTGGACCGCTCCTCCACACACTCGCGTAGGTAAACATTCAGAAAGTAAACAGTGACATGTAGAGCCCGGGCTCCTGTTATGTGCAGAATCTTTCCGTGATGAACACTGAGTAATAAACACACCTCACGGGCATCGCAGCTGCACTGTTTACTCATTACCTGATCGCTGCCAGGGAGAGAAGGAATGTGAGGGCTTGGCAGCAACATGATCATCACACACACATACACACACATACACACACACACACACACACAGTGCGAGGAGTCTCTGGGCACACATGCTAGTTCCTTCTTGTTCACCAGGACTGTTTTTTCTTTAATCCTTCACTGTGACACACAGACAAAGACTTCTAGATACGAGCCATAGAAAAAAACACGCATCTGTCAAAGGCATGACAGGAGACAGAAACATCAGAATAATTCATCATCCGTCCTCCTGCTCTATAACTGAATATAAAAGTGTGTGTGTGTGTGTGTTTTTATCTCATGCCTGCTGCTCCGATTACTTTGGCAATAACGATTTATTCATATGTTATTTTTTTTAATAAGCACGACTGAGAAAGCATCAGGACGAACAGTTCTGAAACCGAGACCTGCACATTCAGAACGTTCACGATGTAGCAGGTCTCGATTCCAGAAGATCATCTGGGATTTATTTGGACTGGACTGACGCATCGAGCCACATGTTACGAGATCGCCGCTGGAGACAAACCTCTGTATAGTCCTGAAAAGAAAAAAAGAGTGTGCAGTGTGTAAACCTTATTTCGTTGAATCATCGAGATCTGGAGCTTCCAGAGCCTCGTACAATCAGCCAGGAGGAATCTGCATGGAGTCCAGGGCCTCAGAGGGGACGAGAGAGAGGGAGCGGGATAGTCCCGTATCATGAGGAGGTCTTGGACGCTTTCTCCACCACCTGCAGTCAGAACGACACGCCCGTTACTGTAAGCGTTCAGAATGTCGACATGTACAAAATGTTAACACGACCCTGAACAAACGTCAATGCCAGACACATACGATTGGATTTTAAGCCTCAGGGTCGAGAGGTTTTCCCCTCAGAAACATTTTATCTGCTTGAAATCTGTCTGGTTGCAAAAAAAAAGAATCCAGCCTACATCTAAACCCAACTAACACTTGCGCAATAGATTCAGGCGCTGGAGATCACTTCTTAAATAAGTGACTTAAATAATTCTTTTGATTGTGGGTAGCTGCTTTGCGACAATGACAATTGTTAAAAGCGCTATACAAATAAAATTGAATTGAATTGAATTGAACTTCTTCCTCCATCTTTGTATTAAATGCAAGCTCTCTGTGGTGCACGGCCATTTCTGATTCTTATTCTTAAGGTTCTATAATCGTTTGCAGATTATATTCTACAACAGAACCCTGTAGGAGCTCGGTCTGCACTTCCACTCTTACTTCCTTTAACCTAGTTCTTGTGTCCATGTGGAACTTGTGAGCAGATGGAGGAGGTCTCATCTCCAAACACCGCTCTCTCACAGACATCATGAAGAAGTGCGTTATGTCTGTATCTTCCACTGAGACGCTCAACATCCTGCTTAACACCAAGTAAAGATCTCACTACGGGACAGGTCCATCACTTACACAGAGATCAGACATGTTCCTTGTCATTGAAAAAGTTTTGAGTAATTTATGTAAATTATTAACTTTGGTGCGGAGAGACGTCTGCTCTGAGCCAGCCAATCAGTGAGGAGAGTCTATCCTCAGCCAATCAGTGAGGAGAGTCTATCCTCAGCCAATCAGTGAGGAGAGTCTATC
>JAOTRS010000050.1:50538-65924 GCA_028565755.1 Dinotopterus cunningtoni | reverse complement strand
CAATCAGTGAGGAGAGTCTATCCTCAGCCAATCAGTGAGGAGAGTCTATCCTCAGCCAATCAGTGAGGAGAGTCTATTTACAGCCAATCAGTGAGGAGAGTCTATCCTCAGCCAATCAGTGAGGAGAGTCTATCCTCAGCCAATCAGTGAGAAGAGTCTATCCACAGCCAATCAGTGAGGAGAGTCTATCCACAGCCAATCAGTGAGGAGAGTCTATCTACAGCCAATCAGTGAGGAGAGTCTATCCTCAGCCAATCAGTGAGGAGAGTCTATCCTCAGCCAATCAGCGAGGAGAGCCAATCAGTGAGGAGAGTCTATTTACAGCCAATCAGTGAGGAGAGTCTATCCTCAGCCAATCAGTGAGAAGAGTCTATCCTCAGCCAATCAGCGAGGAGAGCCAATCAGTGAGGAGAGTCTCCTCAGCCAATCAGTGAGGAGAGTCTATCCTCAGCCAATCAGTGAGGAGAGTTTATCCACAGCCAAGCAGGATGATGCACGGCCAAGAACACACAGGTGAAACATGTCTACTGCTGAACAGCCGCTACCGTACAGCAAGACACACCCCCGGGGGCGGGGCGTCGACTTTTTAGTGAGCTTTTAACTTGATAAACAGATGGAGACATCAAGAAATTTGTCATTGTTTCCTGGAAGTGACAAATTAGAATTAAAACAGGAACATCTTTAGAACTTTTTTTTCCTTCTCTGTACACTTGTATTGGCTTTAAAGGACGAGTTTGACACTGAGATATCAGAGGAGCTTTGAGGACGCTCCGTCTACACACAGCGCGGTGATGGTTTAACCATTGTGTGGTCTCAGTAAACAGATTCCCGTCCCCTTTCTTGGCGCAGGAAACTGCTGGTCTCGCTTCTCATAACTCATCAGTGGGAAAATTCCAGACGTAAACATGATGGATCAGACTTCAGTGAGTCACGCACACACACACACAAGTTCTCTTAAGTTGGTTTAGGAGACCAACTGGGTCACAAAATCAGTTTAGATCAGAGCTGATTCATATTTAATCCAAAGGTTGTATAAGTCTGAGTTACTATCGTCAATGTTTGAGTGACTAATGATATTTATGAAAGTATTAAACTAGAGGTCATGACCCCATGTGTGGTCGCTATGTTTACGCATGGGGTCGTGAGAGGAGCTCACAATCCTCTCTTTGGTTTTATTTCCTTTATTTTACAGATATAAATAACGAAAGTTGCTCTCATGATGAAGATGGATTTTGTGCGTTGTAGTTTTGAGATGTTTCTGAGGTTCTCATGTGTATGTCACTCTGACTGAGCGGTCCAGAAAACTAACCTGAAAATATACTGAATATTTATGGCGTATTAATGACATATGAGAAAATGTTTAAATGTATTTAATATTTTTTTAATTATAGCTTTAAGAATGAAAACAAAGTAAGACTTTAGGATTACAGAAAACTCATGTCGTCACATTTGGGTCATTTGAAAACTCGTCCTGTAGAACATGTGGGTTTTCATCAGATAAACAGTTGTTGATGTAGGCGTTCCTGAAACACACACTGCTGAATCTCTGCTTGGTATCTCATGATAAACTGTACAGTCTGAAATTTCCCTTGAAACGGATTAATGCTGATACACAACCCACATTCAATTCAGTTTGTATACATTTGTATACACAATCAATACACAATCAATTATAAATCACAAAACTTTAAGTGAGTGTGAAGAACATCTGCTCATGGTGCTCTAATACAGTATGAATGAGAAATCTGCACTTCCTTTCATTCAGAGCTGAAGGTTATTGATATGTTCAGGATAAATCCAAGACCAGGACCGGTCCAGATCACTTCAAGCCTCCAGTCCTGAAACATCCTCAGTATTAATTACCGGATGAGAATATAGCAGGACATCATGAACCCCAAGTACTCCAGCAGTACAGATAAAGAGAACACACACAGGGATAGTCTACCTCCTCCTGCTCTTTTTCACGCTAGTGATTTATTGGCACAGCGCCCCCATATGACCAGTGCTATGTACTGTTGAAAAAAATAGACCAAGGTAACATTACGACCAGAACGTGCAGTTCCTCGAATGACCACTAGGATCCAAAAGTGAGTCAATCCCCATAGAGCCCCTTAATAAAATGTCCAACTTCACAACAGTAATAACTCCACCCATTTGCCTATTTATAGATTAACTGAGGTTTGGGCGGAGTCAGCTCCTTCCAAGATGGTGACGATCAGAGCTCCTGCAGCTGAGCTTCAAAAAACAAAATCTTCAGAAAACCTGCGCGTGACGTTGTGGAGGGTTTGTCCAGTTCTACATTTCTACAGTCGAGTACGACAGAAGGATGTAGCAGTGAGGTCACAGGAAATAAATTTTGCGATTTTAAAATTGTACCCCAGTCTGACTACATCCAGCTTGTTGGTTAATGCCATCCAAGCAAAAATAAAAAATATATAAATAAATAAATAAAAGTGTAGAAGGTGTCTAGCCAGTGACACACACACACACACACACACACACACACACTTCCTCTGTGACCATGATGACTGGGTTCCTGCCGAGCTAACTGCAGGCCACCACAGACAGCCCACGGCTCGCCAGCGACAAATCTAGACGTAGTGTTGGCACGAAGCAGCTGTTTGATGGTTGTTGGAGGTCTCTCTAAAACAGCAGCGTTTTTCCACACCTTTCACACTGTTTCTGTGCTTTTATATTACAGTTAGTGGATGCACAAACGTAATGCTACAAAAACACGACTACAAATCTTTATTAGTTGACAATTAACTCAAAATGCAGCCTTTTCTTACAGTTAAATAAAAATATTTTTTAGGATATTGTTATTTCAGCATAAGTAATAAATCAGCAAAAGTTTGTAAAATAGTAAATATGTGTATCGCTTCGCACATTTAACAATGATCCAGTGTGTTTAACTCCAGCGTCCGTAGCATCCACAGTCCGCTCAGAGAGATCAGAGTCTTTGTGCCAGTGTGTGCCGCTGATCTGACCGGCCTTGTGGGGTCTTGTGCAGTCAAACTAAACCACACCTTCTCCTGGTGTCCGCGAATGAGCGTGAACATCTGCAGATGGTTCTGGTCCAAAGAAAAAGAACAAATCATTTCTTGCTTTTAATATTGACCTGCTTATTGGCTGAAGGTTATTTGTTTGCCTTTCAGTAAATATGGATGGAGTGTGAAGCTCGGTTTAAAATGGTGGTTTGGGAAACCTACAAGCATAATAGAGCTGTATCACCTGGATGGAGACCCTGGGCCGATCCAGAACGTTTATATCTTATAGTTTAGGCCCCAGTGATCGATACCGCTGCTGAAACGGGGCCAAATAAGGTTCTCTAGCCATTATACTGTACTGAGGCAAATAAGCAAATTAAATGTTTAATTAGACACTTAAAGAGGGTTGAAATAGAGCTCTGTTGCTCTACTTGCACTTTTTAATTGCTTTTGGAGACTTGTGCATGGTTACGCTTCGTCACAAACAAACAGTCATTCGACCCCAGCACAAGACCGGCACATCCTTAAATTGGCTCTTCCACTAAATACAGCTAAAAGCTACAAGTAACAATAAAATGATAGTGTTATTGTCATCACACTGTTCACCAAACAGGCCTTAAAGACAGGATCCGGATAAGATGAAGTATTGTTTCGTGGTATAATAACATGTCATTTGAAGGCTACTTTTAGAAAGATCCAAATTTGGTGCAGAGTACGACCTTGGGAGTGAAAGAACATGATTGTAGGTTGCTGGGGGTAGATGCTGCGTGGTATTTTTGGTAACAGGTACTGCATTTACAGAGCTGCAGGAGGAGGAGATGCAGCTGATCCGGGGTTTTTCCTGGGGTTGCTTGTAATCATGTAATCTTATAGGAGCATGTCATCAGAGCAGATTTTTTCTTCTCATATCTATATTTGCCAAACCTACTGTACATCTGGAAACGCACCACACATCACCCATGAAAACGCCGGTCAGGGACCTCTGTGCCGTCTCAGCTGTGTTTCTGTACAAGCTACTCAGAAGCGAAGGAACTAAGTATACTTCACATTTTAATCTGTTTTGAAAACTCCAGAGGTGCCATAAATGGGGTGGGGTAAGTAAGGATGATTCCAAGGGCTCCTAAAAATGCTATGAAAAGTGTTGGCTTAGTCAAAGTCAGGGGCCCGGTATATTAGGCTTTCAACGGCCCCAGAATCTCTAGTGGTGCCATACCTACAAGCGACAGTGGCAGAGTGAACACTGGGTCACAACCCTAAAACCTGCTTGTGTATCACACCCTTTGTTTTTAACTAAGCCTGAGCCTAGTGTAGATTATAAATATCATTTTGTCCTGCAGACGAAGCTTCCAGTGCTTATGCTGGGCAGTTCAGCTGATCTGAGGCCCGGCGAGTTTGTGGTCGCTATCGGCAGTCCGTTCTCCCTCCAGAACACCGTGACCACAGGAATCGTTAGCACTACCCAGCGCGGCGGCAAGGAGCTCGGCCTCCGCAACTCGGACATGGACTACATCCAGACCGATGCCATAATCAACGTGAGCTTGAATCTTATTATTCACAACCAAACAGATGTATTTCAGATGTAACACTGAGTATTTCCTTGTGTTACCAAGCATTCAAAGAAGGTTATAATGTTTAATATATTAATTCTCTGGCTCTTAAGCTTGCCATTGTTTTTACTAAAATGTAGTCTGTGTCTGAAGCCAGAACTTCCCCCCCCCAAAAAAACAAATAAGGTATTCGAGTCACACCTACTTTTTGGCCTCGACAAGCTCCAACCATCATAAATTTGGCAGTGCATGTGTTCTGTAATGACATGTAAATTCTTTCTGGTTTGAATAGTTATCCAACTGTTAGCAGGCTTGCACTGAATATACACACGTTCCCCTTAATAACACGGCTGCCTCTCTGTATTCTTATTGTTTATGCATTTCACTGTACTGAAGTACATTTTTTTTTCCTGCTAGTACGGAAATTCAGGAGGACCCCTGGTGAACCTGGTAAGCCAGAGTTTTATACTTCTCTGATTTTCATGGCAGAAGGGGGGCTGGGGAGGTAAATGCTGTATGTGCATGCATCTTAAGCTCTTTAGACAAAGTTACAAATTAATATACTATTCAAATCAGCAATGAATAACCCTCTTATGAAGCCATCTTTCCATGAAACATTCTTGCCAAGTACTTTGGAGTTGAGCTCCACACTCATGCCAGTGATGATAACTTCATGCACAGACAACAGGGACTTGGACATGCTGGTGCTCCAGCAGAAGGACCATGTTCCTTATAGATGCTTTAAAAAAAGAACTGGATGTTCATCTTAACTGTTGGCTTAATCAGGTACAAGGAACACTCTGCAGGCTGACCTCCATGATGCACTGCAGTCGATTGGTTTGCATAATTGATATTCATAATGTCAGCTCTGAGTCATCTGGAAAAGCATGGAGGTATCTCACTTGAGTTGATGAAGTGTGACATCCTTTTGAGTTCTGTATTTTTCACTGGCGTGAAATAAGCAGGCTTAAGAGACTCCAAAACAAGGACACAATCACACAGTCTATATTGAAGAGACATCTTGAATATACATTTACAAATATTTTACTGTATTCTTTAGTGTAAATTGGAACTGGTCACTGTCTGTCAGTCCCCCCAAAAACCAGTAAGTGTTTTGGGATTTACACTGGATACAATCGATGAGGAGTGCATCAAAGCTCCGGTACACACGGATCTTCATATCAATTAAATCCATAAAATTATTTGCATAAAACTTGGACACAACTGGACACAAAGCAGCTTTACAGGAAAAAGAAGTATAGCTTATACCTATCAGATTGTTCCTGATGAACAAGCCGAGGGTGGCGGTGGCGGTGGCACAGAGAACCTTCCTGAGATGAGAAACTTTGAGAGGAACCAGACTCAACAGGGAACCCGAATAGCATGACCATAATTCAGTCCCTGTGATAACCATGTGCTAGGATGCTTGAAAGTTCAATTATATAACAGGAGATGTGTTTAAGTTAATATGGAGTCCACTTCCGTTATTGGAGGCTCAGGTACAGAACTGTTGAGCGACTGCAGTCACAAGCCATCAGAGAACAGCTGCCTGCATCAGCCGAGTCCAGGACGTCTTCATGGTCCTCAGTAACCAAAGGCATACCAAGCAGACCACATGGGGCAAACCTTAGCAGGAGCCAGAGGCCTTCATCTGATAAAAACTCCATCGAGAAGTGGAGCACCAGGACAAGTCAGGCAAAGGTCGGGATCGCTGGTAACTTAGGAGTATATAACCATGTGTAGCTCGACAGAAAGATAAAAAGAGAGAGAAAAAACAGTTTTTTCTTTCTTTTATTTTCATTTCCTGCACTGACAGGTTGAATCCTCAGTGAATCCACAGGCACTCAGACATGATGGCTCAGTGGTAGGAACACTTGGCTAATTCTTAAAAGGTTGTGATTTTAAGCCAGTCCCTGAGTGAGACCCTTAACCTTCAATTGCATGGTCATTTTGGATAAAAGCATCAACCGACTGAACAAATGTACATTACTATAAATATAACACATGACCTGACTGGAGGTGTCAATCAAAAGCAGCAGTAGAAACTGCCAGACAACTTACCAACTCAACTTGCCAGTCAACAGGACCACTCAGTGGTCTAACTCGTGATGTCTGTACAACATGTGTTAGAGCAGGAGATGACCAGGGCCTTAAGGTGAGGGCCACCCTGATGATAGATATATTAGACTGCAAAGACGTTTTAAGTGGACCAACATACGACCAAATATGCTACCACTGTATCGCTCCCCAGATGGTAATGAAAGCATCCATGGTGACTTGCTTTCTCTCTCTCTCAGATGAGGCATCACTCCCGAGCTGTCAGCTTTTGTTGGAAAAGCCTTATATCTACAGCAAGCAAATTAAAGATTAAGACCCACTTGGTTAACCACCTGATGTATGACGAGTGCTTGAGGGCTTTGTTATGTGGATGGAAAATTTGGAGATATATATTTACAGTTATTTTAGCAAACTAATCTGAGAACCCTGTGTGGTATGGTGCTCGAGAAACACCAAAACCACCAAACCCTACTTGTGGTATGTAACTCTAGGCCTGCTGGTTGGTTAGATTGTGTGGGGGGGTAGAAATGCTCTGTATGGATAGTACAGATGTAGAATTGCCTCCAGCAGGAGAAGAAAGAGATGATGATCTCAGCTCCAGGGTTAGGAGAACCCAGCTAACCTAGTAATGAAACAACCTCCTTGATCAGCTAAAGGCAGGGATGTGAAACACTTGAAAGACGAAAACATGGTTCAGTGGGGGGAATGGTAACTGAGGAGCAACACAGCAAATTTGTAGAGCATGGTAACAAGGAAAAGCCAACTTAAAGCTAGCAGGAATTCCAGAGTACTGTAGCTTATGAAGGGAAAAACACACTCGTCATGATAGAATGAGAGGAGGCCTTCTTTCGTCTTTATGGTGTGAAAAAGATTTTTTAGCCAGATGCTTGGTGTGTGTGTGTGTGTGTGTGTGTGTGTGTGTAGGATGGAGAGGTCATAGGGATTAATACTCTGAAGGTGACAGCCGGGATCTCCTTCGCCATTCCCTCCGACAAGATCCGGCAGTTCCTCACTGAATCCCATAATCGACAGGCCAAAGGTTAGAGACACGGACTAGATCCTTTTCTTTTGTTTTTTGCTTGCTAGCTCTCTTTTCTTCTCAACGATGGAAGCGGCTAAAATCCGATGTTAATGTTGTAATGTGATGTTGCATTTTTTTAAACAGGGAAAACCACCACAAAGAAGAAGTACATTGGTGTGAGGATGATGAGCCTCACCCCAACGTGAGTGGAACCCCTGTACCTCCTGTCCTGACCTGAGGATATGGATTTAATAGCCAAACTGTTAAAGCCACACTCTGAACTTTTAATGTACAACCCATATACTTCCAAAAGAGATTTAAAAGAAGCTATGCTTATTAAAATATGTCTGTCCTGATTCTGTTGCAGTCTTGCGCAGGAACTGAAAGGAAGGACAACTGATTTCCCCGACGTCACCTCCGGAGCGTTTGTCATCGAGGTCATTCCCAGGACTCCAGCAGAAGCGTGAGTACAATCTTTTTGTCGAGCATTCCAAGTGTACATGCATTAAAGCAGAGATTTAAATATACATAACATAAACGTTGTCTATTTTGCTGTCTAGAGCAGACTAAAAATACAAGATAGATGATAAATTAAATAATGATTTGAGAAATTCTGATTTAAAGTTACGACATTTAAAAAAGGTAATTATAATTATTTCATGTTTTTTTCAAACAAAATTGAAAACAAAACATTTTTATCTGATTATTTTAACTGGTATCTCGCGGCACACCTGCAGTACCTTTACAGCCCACTAGGGGTCCATGGAAGATTCATGATAATAGAAGATAGGAGATTGTAAATAAGGGATATTTTAAAAGAACTATTATCCTTGTAATTGTTCAGATGACGTCTATTACTATCACGTGGTAAGTCTGGCACATTTGTCGCTTGTGGGCGTGGCCTGTCCAGCATGGTTTTACACAGTACTAGCTACATATAAAAAACGTAAAAACGGTTTTAAGTATTTAACACAAATTTATTGCTTATGAAAATAAGTTGTGTGACTAGCGCCTTTCTCACTTTTGATTAGCGAAACAAGCTAATCTACTAGCTACGTCCTCTCACCGGAGGTACTCGGATCTCTGATCAAAGCTTTATTGTTTGTGAGTCTGTACACATGTTTAATCAAAAGTTGTGTACAAGTTTTCATTCCGGTTTTGTAGCAAACTGTAAATGGGAGTGTGGAAGTGAAGCGAAACATCAGGCCACACACACACACACACACACACACACACACACACATAGACACACACACACAAACTAAATACTAGCTCTGAGGAATCCCAACTCACACACACACAGGAAGAAAATAAACGCTGATCTGTTGCTTTGCTGCTCGCGGGTGAGAGTGTAGAGTCAGAGCGTCCAGGTGAGTCAGACCTCTGTGATCGCGGCTCGCTCCCGCGCTCGGCTCCGCTGCAGAATTAAAGGACGCGGACGCTCGCCGTGAGGCTCGGTTCAGTCGTGTCTCCGTGATGAAGTCATACTGTACACGGTAATGACACACTGGAGCAGAAACGTCTGTGTGTGTGTGTGTGTGTGTGTGTGTGTGGGTCTAAATGCCACTTCCTGTTTAAATCTGAGTTTACCACACGCTCATGTGGTTAGTGACGTGACTGAATGAAAGCGCTTTGAGGCCCAAGTTAAACTAAATGTAATGTTTATGGATATAATAAATAAATAAAGTGAGGGAGGAGGACGCTGGACGTTAGCTGTGTGAGGACTGGAGCAGGTTGTGTCTCTCAGTGAGCGGAATTCTGTCTCTGTGCATGGAGTCGTGTAGTTCAGCTCAACAGAATTAGAGTGAATGTTGGTCAAACGGCTTAAAGTCAGATTTACCCAAATACCCAAAGTATTTTGTGATGTCACGTCCTAATGTGTGTTTAAACGAAAAGTAAGGAAGAAAGAGAGTGTGAGGATGAGCTGGGACACACACCTGCTACACTCTGACCACTGCTAACACTGCAGGGGTGTGTGTGTGTGTGTGTGTGTGTGTGTGTTAGCTACACTGGTGGATTAGCTATGTTATAAATCAATTTTAAATAATGCTGTTAGTGACATGTTAGCCTAACTGTATAATAACGCTATTAACTAAATGTTAGCTAAACTGTATTACATCGGTACCTCGGCATACGAGTTTAAATGAAGTAAAATGTAAAATAAATAGACATTAAACCTTACTTAACCGTAATTTATGATTCCTCTTGGCACCGGCTGCTTTAAAAACCAAACTGAAAGCGGCTCCCTTTTCTTCTTGATGCCGTCCTTGATAACGGTCTCAGGACCCGCGGTGCTGCGTCTTCATTAAATCTTACAGTAAATGTAAAAAAAAAAAAAAAAAAAACATAAACATACAGTACATAAACAAGTTTCTCTTGGCTTTTCACTGACACAAACTTGTTTTGAACGGCTCCCAGGCGTACGCGTGACTTAGCCGGTGTTCGGTTCGGCTGAGGCAAATTTCTAGCAAAATTCCAGTTCTTAAGTCAAAAATTCACGAGTTTGTTTGCCGAGGTATCGCTGTAACTATGTGCTAGAACAATTGTTTAATAATGATATATGTTTTAGCTAAACGTTATAAATAATGCTATTAGCTACATTTTAGCTTAACTGTTCTAGCTACAGTATGTATTAACTGAACGTTATATAGACTGTAAACTGTACAATGTTTCCTCTCTTAGCTTTTGTTCTTTGGCTAAACTGTAAAAGTCTGTTACTGTAGTATATTCAGTAGCTAAACTGGTTTAAATGAAACCCACCGCATGTAGTTAGCTTGTTGTTCTGTTGTATACACGCTGTTATTCCTGTGTACAGTATCTCAGCTGACCTGGAATAAATTATAGCCAGTAAAATGATAAAAGCTATGAATTATAAAAGCTTGTTAATATGGTGTACTTTAGCTAAACCTAATTACTGTGGTCTCGTAGCGGCGGCCTGAAGGAGGGTGACGTGATCATCAGCATAAACGGCCAGCAGATCGCGTCAGCCAGCGACGTCAGCGCCGCCATCAAGAAAGACAACACGCTGCGCACGGTGGTGCGGCGAGGAAACGAGGACGCCATCCTCACCATCATGCCCGAGGAGATCGAACCTTGACCTCTCGCCACGGCACGCCGCGACCCCCCCGCTCTACTCTGAGCTGGTTTCTAGCTATTAAACAAAAACAACAAAAAACACAGACATTACGTGGTGTGTGTGTGTGTGTGTGTGTGTATCAGGAGCCATGCACATTTTGTTTCTTGTGTTTTGTTTTTAATCTTTTACTTTCTTAGTATGTTTTACAAAATTTAAACTTCTGAGATCAGTACGCTGAAACGCTTCGTCTTCACAGTGATCAGATCTGATAGCATTTAGTTTGTCTGGTTTTATAATTATAAAGAAAAAAATCCTGTATCTGCTACAGCGAGTGTGTTTTTAAAGCGAGTGTGTTTTCTGTTTGTGTATCAGTGAAACTGTTTCCTTTATGATTTCTTTGTGTTTTTGGTTTATTACGCTTCACGTGCGAGTAAGAGCAGGACGATGCTGGAGTAACAGAGTCGTATCTCACAGGATTCACAGCTGCTTCAGTCCTGAATATCTGAACCCTTTAACAAACACCGTTGCTGGAGTTTGGTGTAAATCCATCAGAAATGCACCGATTCGATTAGATTCAGGTTAATTCAGGCTTTTTAAACCAAATTACTGACACCAGGTTGTTAATGTGTGTATGAACTTGTACAGAACTACAGAGTTGATCTCTCAGCAGAATAACAGGAAACATTACAAATAAAACTTTCTTGGTAATCCGACTTGTTCTTGTTCTTGATCTTCTCACTCTATATTTTTCATTCTGTCGAGATCGTTCAGTTCATTTCAGTATCAGTGCATAAAAATAAAGATAAAATCATTACAGTTTTAAAAATACAAAAATGTGTGACATCATACCGTCCTAAATCAGCTCTGATTCCAAACACAGAATTAATGTATTTAACCTGTGTGTACTGTAATCACCTAATTCATCTTCATATTAAATTAAATTAAATAATGTAGATTAATTCCAAAATAAACAGGAACAAATGTGTTACTGCGACAGGCTGCAAAGAGCCTAAAGGTACAATTTATAAACTGGTTGTTTATGTACCAGCCTCAGCAGCGACCTCATCTCCCCTCTCGTCTGTTCCAACCCCTCAACATCAGCATCAGCAGTTACTAATCACCTCCTGATCATCGGTCATCACCTGCACCTGTTTCTCACTGACTCAGGACTTAAGTTAGATGTTTTTATGCCAGAATGATTCGTAGGTCACTGTGTGGCTTAACAAACACAAACACACTCCTCTGAAACTGCTCAGGTCCAGGGACTGGAGTGGACATGACGAGAAACAAAAACATCCTTCAGGAACCCTGGACACCTTATTCCTCAATACTATAAAATATAAAAAAGTTTAAAATATATATATTTTGGAGCATTTTTAAGCAAAATATGGAACAAATGAGGGGGGTGAAGACTTTTGCACAGCACTGTACATGAAATACACCTGTTTATGGAAGAACGTAGAGTGTGTTAGAGAACATGAACACACGTGAACATGAAGACCACGGAGCGATCAGGACAAGGTCCAGTAAACCGACGCATCCAGCAGAGTGAGATTAACTCCATCATTCAAACAAACAAATAAATAAACAAAAACTAACAAATAAACAAAAACTAACAAATAAAATGGTATAATTCTATTCTTGTGTATAACAATTCTTGTGTTATACAGTAAGGTTCTCTGTACCATAATAAGAATACATTAGTGCACACACACACACACACACACACATCAGGACATCTGCTTGGCTGTTTCACAGACAGGAAGTTGTTTCTCTTTCATTTAGTGTTACAGGACTGGATTTCACTCCTTCAAATCAAATGTTCTTTCAGCTTGGCTGAGTCTTGGCTCGAAGTGTGTGTGTGTGTGTGTGTGTGTGTGTGTGTGTGTGTGTGTGTGTGTGTGTGTGTGTAAAGGTTGTGTTAAGGACGCGAGCGAGTTCAGCCCAGTATTCTTCTCTGTGAGTATGATGATCCATTTTTGGTCCTAACAAATGGTTCCAGCTCTTGAGAGCCGAGAAACCGTCCTGGAGCAGAGTAACGTATGATGTAACGTATGATGTCATCATGAACTGATTTCCAGTTTGGCAGTTTCGGCTGCGCGATGCCTTCATGCTCAGTGTCTCAGGAGATGTAATTAACGTACCCTGTTGCTCGTTACCCCTCTGTCCCCGTCATGCTCTAGTGAGGAGCTCTGAAGCCCCGCCCTGTTCCTTCTGACCCCTGAATGCGCCCCCTCGCCTGTTTCTTTACTCTTCAATGCTCAGTGTTTTTGTGAGACCGTGTTGTTTTTTGGGGGGTTTTGACTTTGAGAATCAGGACTAAGAGGAATCCAACTCCAGCGCGCTCACACACTCGCATGTGAAAGTGTTCAGTGTTCTAAAGCTTCACACTATTACAAGACAAACATCCTGTTATTACAGAAAAACATGACAGTGTGATGAAACATAAAGCATTAACGAGAAAACATCTCATTTAGGAAAAGCATTACATCATTGTAGAAAAAAAGCGTTTAATTAAAGAGAAAGAATTTTAATTAGAAGAAGCATCATATTATTTAACAAGAAAAGCTCACTGTTATAACTTGATGTTATTAGGTGTTCGAGTCAAAGCGGGACTTTTAAATGTACAGAATAACAGAACACAGAGTTTGAACTCCCTTTATTTCTCTATATAATCCCCTGATACACTAATGCACTTATCCCAGTGTCTCACTAGTGCTTGGACACCATCAAGGTAGAACGTTCTCTCAGTACAACTGGAGTCGTGATCGGACTGTCTGTCTGATTCACGTCTGAAACACCGGCCTCCCAGGAACTCCTTTAATGTCCTAAACATGTGTAAATGTCTTACTGCGACTGAGAGTCTCATCACCGCACTGTGACTGACGTCTCTGTAAATGACCATGAAGCTTGTTTCTGGACATAATGACTGATTTTAAACTTACAGTTTGTTTATGTAGATCACTAGTCTGGTTTTCTTCTCACAATCCGTCGAGCTCTAGCCCAGGACACGGCGACCCCTAACTGCGCCGAACATCTGCATCTCTCCAGCTGTCAGAAACCAGAGCGTTAAAGCTTTAAGCTAGGGGTGTTGGTTTTTTTTTCATGTGATTTTTAAAGGCAGTGACGTGATTGAAAACGTCAAGAACCATTAGTGTCATTTAGTGTGTTTTCAGAACGATCAGGACGTAACCAGGATCAACATTTCGCTCGGGTCCAAGCTGCAGATCCACATGTTCCACGTCGTCTCCTGAATGCACCAGCTGCTAATCTGTATTATTTCACGTGTCTTCCTGACGGACTGTGTTTCCATCTAATCAGATATAATCCCGTGCTACACCGCTATAAATGACCAGCGGAGACATTGTCCTGTTCTACTGACAGATCAGTTTGTCCTCAGTATTGGTTTGTAGAGCGACGCAGAATGATCTGCTAGTAGAAAAAGAAGATTTAAAGCTTGAAATTTGTCTATAAATGTCCAATATTAGGCTAAATAACGTTCACTATTTTCACCTGATGTCTTCTTTTACAGCACTTTGATCACTTAAAGTTTCTAAATGTTAGAAGTTAAAAAGGTTTATTTTTGTATACGTGATAAAGCCTGGCTGATCCTTAAAGCCACGTGAGCGTTTAAATGAAGAAAACCTTCTTCGCCTCCTCTGAACATCTTCATACGGTTATTGGAGCCAAACATCTCACACAGTCCAAAAATAATCTACAGTTTGACCTCAGATTTTTGACTGAGCTATTTGCTGAAGCCCCGCCCAGAAATCAGCTCTCCTCCATCACAGGTCACGTTTGGGAGGCTAACATGCGTTTGCTCGGGGACACGTGAAGCAGTTTGCCCTCTTCCACATACACAAGCACACACATGGCCCTGATTAGCTAGCGTTCCTGTGATTGACAGGAGAGAAAGAGTATGCCCCGCCCACCCAGGGAGCATGGGCAGGTTTGTCAGGACTTCATTCCTCAGTAAATCCAGATCCGGAGCAGGACGATGTTGGAGCAGGACTGGGTGAGGGAGGTTCAGCGAGTTGGTACGCTTTCAGAAGACCCATAACGTGTTTGTTCAGCTGCGGTGTTCTGGCTCCACACCAGTCCCTCCAAGTCAGCCTTCTTTTATTATTTTTTCGAACACAGATGCTGGGATACGCCCAAAAAATCCAGGCTCAGGGCCGTGTCATTAATCAGCATGAAACCGTACCGAGGTCACGTTGGGGAGACGGAAGGACTTCATCAGCGTTTGTATAAATCAGGAGGTGATTTCAGGGAATCATTACGATCACTGGTCACATATCAAAGTGCGCTTGATAAAGTAGGACGGTTTCCTGAACACTGAATAAAACGGAATAAAGTTTAATCAGAACAACATACTGTGTTTGTGGAGGAACTGGACGTCTGGAACATAGACTGGATAAAAAGAACTGGACAAACCCTCGGTGACGTCACCCTGAGGTTCTCTGGAGAGCTCAGTGTTTTGAAGCTCAGCTGTGAGAGCTCCGGTTGTCTCCATCTTGGCAGGAGGTGACTCCGCCCAAACCCTGGTTGATGCGTATATGGACAAATGGGCGGAATCAACAGAGCCTGGCTTTCGTTTGGAGCACGAGTATTTATCTCTGTTATTCAATTCAATTTTATTTGTATAGCGCTTTTAACAATTGTCATTGTCGCAAAGCAGCTTTACACAATCAAAAGAA
>JAOTRS010000050.1:35808-46412 GCA_028565755.1 Dinotopterus cunningtoni | reverse complement strand
ACTGTACTGTACTGTACTGTACTGTACTGTATGTTGATGATCTGTGAACAGTCGAGTCTCTGTGCCCTTCATCATGTTTGTCTTTGGTGTTTGTTTCAGTATCTGCCGTCCACTTCTGCAGATGAAACCAGGTAATCTGTACACCACACACCATTTACATTTATTCCTACAGCCTCACTAACGGGTTTATCCTGACCCGGGTCTGGTGGACGGGTTCATAGTTTTTTTGTAAAGTAGCAAACGCAAACATTTTATTATGAGAAATGCTTTAACAAACATGTACAGACTAATAATGAGGATATTCTAACATGTAACGTGTATGGAAGGAGTCTCCAGTGTCAGAGACAAGACAGCAGTTTCTGCTTCTTCGCCTTCAACAGCCTTCAACGCCCCCTAGTGTCGTACTCCTTACATAGCACAGTGACTCAATGTCAAATCTTCTTTCCTTTGTGTGTTCCAGTAACACATACAGTCACTTACAGCCTGCAGTTTGGACTTCTCAACTTCCCAGAAACGGGCCTGGAGTTCCGAGACCCATTCCTCCCAGGAACGTCATCAGCTGAGCGAATTCAGGGGAAAAAGAGGTGTTTGTGGAAATGCACAAAGAAATATGAAGTTATTATACGTATGATGATAAAGAAATGATCTGCTGGTCTGATTATGAGAATGTTATTCAGTCAATGACTATAACATTTAAACTGTTTTAATTTAAGGATATAATTAAATGGTGTTTGAGGTTTGCCTGTTTAATGAAGGTTGTCTTATCGTCCCCCTCATTACCTCACTTCTTTATTTCTTTTTCTTTGCACAAAATGTCCATACAGTTAAACACTATAGTTTTTTACATTTATTCTCTCCCTTTGTCATTTAGTGTTTGATTTGTATGTGCTGATACTCTTTACATCAAGTGTTGTATATTATCATTTTTGTCAAAAGAAAAAAAAACTTTAATTTAAACAATAAAATATTTTTGGTGAACAAACTGTTAATAAAAAATGCATGAAACAGTATGAACAGTTTAATTATTCCACGTCCTAGTTGTGTTTACGAAATAATTAGTGATGTCAAAGTATAAAAGTAAACAATTTGGCGTGGGGGGGGTTGTTTGTTTGTTTATTGATTATCACAAACGACATTGAAATATTTTTTTAACTTCTCCTCACACTGCTGCCACCTGGGCTCCGTCCCAATACCCTGCTCTATCCGGTACGTAGGGACCTAAGGAATGCGCATGCGTCATTTTGTGTAGTGTACTTAACTAGGAAGTAACAAGCCATTGGATAGCTGCAGCTACGGCGGCTTGAAAAGGTCAATCTCCATGACAGAGCGGAGTAGCGCGAAGGGAACAATGATGTCGGAGCAGGAGGCTCTGAAGAGGAACCGTGGAGGAGTGCAGCGGGTGGAAGGGAAACTGCGCGCCAGTGTGGAGAGAGGAGACTACTATGAAGCCCATCAAATGTATCGGACTTTATTCTTTAGGTAAGACTTATAGTTTATCACAGAGAATGAGTATTTAAAGCATCGGAATCCGTCCGTGGCCTGGCTTTTCCAGATCTTTCTCTCCTTGTCAATGAAGCGGCGTGCGTTTCCTTATTATGATTGGCTACCCTCGCATCAGTAATCCCGCCTCCTGGAGTGGTCCTTCCTTCTGATTGGCCTGACTTGCTGTCACTCGACTTCACCCTTAGACTGGATGCCTGTTTGCTAGCTAGCTAGCTAGCTTCTGGTATTAACAGAGATAAGATCATTAAAATAAAAATAATTATTTTTACATTTTGTCAGTCGGTGGGTTTTGTGAATAATGTACATTTACATTGCAGTATATATTTACATGCTGTTGAATGCGGTGTGTGTGGTGTTTAAAGCCGTGTGTGTAGCGCGAGCTGTGTGTTCATTCTGCTGAGGTTTAATAACTAAATGTTTATGAGAAAAACACTGACATTTACACACACACACACACACACACACCAGTTTTACCTTATAACTAAAACTACATCTGTCTACATCTACTGTATAAGAGCTAATCATTACCTGAGACAGTGTAATAGATGTGTGTGTGTGTATCAGGTACAGAGTGTTCTATTCAGAATGTATTATTATTATTATTATTATTATTATGAATTTTTTTCAGGTATACGTCTCAGTCCAAGTTTGCAGAAGCTCGGGAGCTGATGTATAATGGAGCGCTGCTTTTCTTTAGTTATAACCAGGTTAGTTGTTATATTCCTGTTTTGTGTAATTATTCTGTTATTCCTATTTTTAATGTTATTAATATTCCCCCCTGAAGCGCTGACATGTAAATCCTAATAACCTCCGATTGTTTCCAGAAAGCTCCGGTGCCTACCAAGCTTTAATTTCTCTCTGAGATCCATAATCCATAAGTTATACACCTTAGTGACGCATACACACCGGGCCTGTGTGCTGCATGATGTCGGTGGCATGTGGTTGTGTTTTCAGTTTGTGCCCACACACACTCGGTACTGAGCGCCCCGATGCCCTGCTCGTGGGTCAAGGTGCAGGTCATCGTACCAAAGTGTTCCTTTTCCCCAGTGTAATAAGTAGGGATGGGAATCAGCAGTCAGCTCCCAATATTATCACCATTTGATTAAAACTGCGATTCTATGAATGACAGTTTTATCAGTATTCTGATATTAAATTCTCTCCTCGATTTTATTACAATTTTAAACCTTTAAAATTGTTTATTGAGTAATTAAATGTAGCCTATTCCTTATAACATTAGTTTTTACCTAGTGCAGCATTTAAACACTAGAAACTTCAAACACACGAATTTAACATTTTACTGAGCAGCGCTCTGTCATCCTCCATAATTATTATTTCTAAACAAACTTAGCAAATAATTCACTCTCCCACACGGGATGAAAGTGTAGATGTTTTAGAGAGCGCCACCTGCAGGATTATAAAGAAGCTTTGATTTTTTTACCGGCTGAAACGCCTCCAAAGTCTCAAAACTCAACTTGACAGTGAGCGCGCGGGTTGTGCGGCTGTGAGCAAGTGTCTGTGTGTGGCTTCTAACGTACGCGACTAATTGGCGCTGGCGGTGTTGCGAGTCAGGTGTAAATGTGTGTAATGAGTGGGTTTAAGACTAATTTGCTCAGAGTTTGGAGAAAAAGGCAGATTGGAGGATTTTGATGCACATGATTTTTTGATAATGTAACACCATAAACATGTGATTCTGTTGCGCCGTTCAGAAGCTTCTGTGCTCGGTACAGAATCGTTTATATCTGAGGCTAAAAACCAGACAATATTGTACCCCCACAATCTCCAGCAATAGTGTACACTGTGCTGAGCAGGGGATCTCTTCAGACAGTCACAGTGTTTTTGTTCCCCACAGCAAAACAGTGCGGCGGACCTGTCCATGCTAGTCCTGGAGACTTTAGAGAAGTCAAAGGTTGAAGTAGAAGAGGAAATCCTGGGTAAGAAAAGTGTAAGATTTGTACCTAATTAAAGCCCTTTTCAAAAGGCGTTAGTTTACGTACGTGTTTCCTGCAGAACAACTGGTCAAGCTGTTCAGCCTGATGGACCCCAACTCCCCTGAGAGGGTGGCTTTTGTCTCACGGGCGCTCAAGTGGTCCACGGGTGGCTCAGGGAAGCTGGGACACCCAAAATTACACCAGCTGCTGGCGGTCACGCTGTGGAAGGGTACTTCTAAACACCACACCTTTCGGTTTGAGTTCATGACGTCTCGTGACGTTCCTGTGTCCTAACTTCCTGTCCGTTTGTTCAGAACAAAACTATAGCGAATCTCGCTACCACTTCCTGCACTCCTCAGACGGCGAGGGCTGCGCTCAGATGCTGGTCGAGTACTCGATCGCGCGCGGGTTTCGCAGCGAGGTCGAAATGTTCGTGGCTCAGGCCGTCTTACAGTGAGTACACTTTACATTTTGTGATTTGCTTCCAATCACATGCTTGTGAGGAACAATTTGGTTTCAGTGTGAATTGTAGAAGTGCGTTCGAGTCCAACCAGGACACTCTCATCACTCTCAACGTCATGAGACTCTTAGCACAATGTGCCTTTCGGAGTTCAGCGCTGTCTTGTACATCTCTTTACATTTCCTTTGCAGGTTCCTCTGTCTAAAGAACAAAACAAGTGCGTCGGTGGTGTTCACCACGTACACACAGAAGCACCCGTCCATAGAGAAGGGCCCTCCGTTCATGCAGCCGCTCCTCAACTTCCTCTGGTTCCTCCTCCTGGCGGTCGACGGGTATGAATGTCCAATCTGATCTTGTCCGAAATGTCCGAAATAATCTTTCAGATTATTTAAGGAAATACAGCTGGACGGAGCACTGATTAGCCTAGTGTGCGCTCTGGATTAGCGTTATCGCTCTGTGTAATGGAGAAAGAGTAAAGAGAGCTAACTCTGATGATGAGGAAGTGTTGAGTCTTCACTGTAGTTAAGTAACGTATGTGTGTGTGTTTTCAGTGGAAAGCTGACAGTCTTTACAGTATTATGTGAACAGTACCAGCCATCGCTGAAGAGGGACCCCATGTACAACGAGGTACAAACACTGAATCGCTCTTAAGCTCCGCCCCACACCACAGCCTCTCTGATTGGTCAGAAGGTGTTCACTGATTCTCCTTAACAGCAGTTCTGACAGCAGTGCAGGTTTACTTCAATCGTTTTCATAGAAACGGCTCGTCACACAGCAGGCGCTCCACTGATTATAAAAGGAGTTAAGAATAATGTTCTAATTGTCCACAAGGAGACTTTTATTAGTTTAATGTTCATGGAAGGAGTCTCCAGTGTTAACAGCAGTGCTACTCTGATCATTAATATCCTAAACTGTAGTGTTTTAATACTCCTGACATATTTAATGTATTGTACAGAGGTCTTGTGTGTTTAAGTACAAACTAAATGTGTGTATGTGTTACATCAGTTCATGTGTAACTGCGGTGTGAGCAAAAGATGGAAGAACAGGAACAAGAGCAGCGTGCAGTGATTGGTGTATTTTATTTTGTGGTCTGAGGGTGTACCTCCTGCTGAAGAGTGTAAACAGAAGTGTTTGAATATCTGTGAAGAACATTTGTACTGATCTTCTAAGGAAGGTTAAAAGTTTCTTACTGGTGATGAGACACGGATTCATCACTACGAGCCTGAGAGTAAACAGCAGGGTACGGAACGGAAACATCCTCAATCACCGACCGAGAAAAAGTTTAAAATTCAACTATCAGCTGGAAAATTCATTCAATCATTTACAATTTTCTGGGACTCTCAAGGGCCAAAAGTATTGGGACATTCAGTTTAAAAAAAAGTTCAACAATCCACAGTGTGACGCTTATTGAAGAGCAATGAATCTAAAATGCGATGCATGTCCGTACACTTCTGTCGACACTCTGTTAAATCATCCTCACTATAGTCCTGGGCCCGTATTCACAAAGCTTCTTAGAAGAGCTCCTATTTTAGCCTAAAAAGTCCTAGCTGGAAGTCCTAGACTAAAAGTGATTTAGGAAACTTCTCAGAGCAACTCTGAGGAAAGAAAGTACAAAAACCTTTATCTTAGTGAGGAGGTGTGGTTGACCCTGTTGCTAGGGATGATGCAGCAATTCAAGGACGGTGATTGGTTAATAAAAAATAACCGCTGACCTCTGCAAAGCTCTTAAAATGCACTTTTTTGTAAAAATAGAATATATGATAGAACAAACGGTGAAACCATAATGTTTATATATATATATAATGAAAGTGTATAATTATGACTATAGGCTAAATATCTTAAAGCTAATTAAACAGCTAAATGCGTCTACTTTGAAGCAACCGATTTCCACACACAAGTTCTCATATTCTCACAAGGCTCATATTCCTTCCTCGTAAACCAAATTTAATTTCACCATAAGAAATAATGGAAACGCAAATTATTCGTTCCACAGCCCAAAAAAATAAATACATAAAAATAATGAATACGAAATATGAAAAAAAAAAAATATTAACCTGCACTTTACATTAAAAAAAAAAAAAAAAAAAGAAGTAAAAATAAATCCCGACAGATTAGTGATTCCATTTATGCGTGTGTGTGTACGTGCGTAATTTGACACTGTGCCGGTTCTCACACACTCTCTCTCTCTCTTTCTCTCTCGCCTTTAGTGTGTGTGTGAACCGGCACGGTGTCCAATTACACGCGCACGCGCACACAACAACAGGCTGAGGGAGAAAACTCGTGCACGGATGTTGATTATACCAGTGAGAGACCCAGCAGGGGAGAGGATTACC
Organism: Dinotopterus cunningtoni; assembly: GCA_028565755.1. NCBI lineage: Eukaryota > Metazoa > Chordata > Actinopteri > Siluriformes > Clariidae > Dinotopterus > Dinotopterus cunningtoni. The sequence goes on along the minus strand of JAOTRS010000050.1, from coordinate 40,188 downwards.
CACAATTCCGCAGCACAAGTCAAAACAAGGAGCGTATGCGTGATGCATGATACTCGGTACTCGTAAACCAAGACTTGTGCGTTTTCAAAAAGTCAGTTTATTAAATCCTTGCTCGTCTTGCGGAACACTCGCAAACCACGTTACTCACAATCCGAGGTTTCACTGTATTTACCATACAGATTTTATTACTTGTAATCCATTTTAAATTGATGGGAGCAAAATGGTTCAGGTTTTACCAATTTACATGATTGCGGGATGGTTTATTTAAGTTGCACTTTTGGATGGTATGTAGCCAACAATGGAGATGGACGGAAGTAAAACAACCAAAAAACCAAACTGGACAGAAGAGCCGTGTTTACTTTTAGCTTTACGTTCAGTGTTTGGAGAATGTCTTCTTTCCACCATTTTGTCCTCTGCTATAGAAACTCCAAAGTCCTTCTCTCTAATCTTAACCATTTTTACCTTAGGAGGTGTTTTTAGGGCTAAGATGTTTTGTGAATTATTTTTATCTTTACTAAGATTTAGTCCTAAATTTAGGGGGAAATTCTAAGAAAATGTCATAATTTTAGGAATTTTCTTAGAATTTCGTCACTATTTAGGCTTAAAAAGCTTTGTGAATACAGACCCTGATTACCATTTGTGGCTCGCAGCTTAGACTAAAACATTTTTAATGAGTGAATATGAAAGCTTGTCGACAGATGGACAAGGGTGTATTGAAAAGCAAAGAGATTATGGCAAAAAAAAAATCTCTCACTCTCATATATTGGCTGCATTTTTTTAAAAAGTTAATTAAAATTAATTCTACAGTCAGAGTGCAGATAATTTTGAGGTCACCCTCTTATGTTTGTGATCTGTTTTTAATACACAAAAAGAGTGAAATCTGTTGGGTTTTGCATGTAAAAAAAATAAGCTTGAGCATCAGTTAAAATCCTCAGAAGAACTGTGTGAGGTTCTGCAGCATGCTGAGTGAAGCTACACAACTTGTACCTGAGACTAAAGGCTTCTCAAAGCATCATCATGGCAAAAACACTGAACCTGTTTCATACATTACTGTTTACTGTTCTTTATAATCGGTTAGTTTGTTTGTTTCCTGAAGGCATCTATACTCCACAGCAGTAATTTCCACATGCCCAAGACTTTTGTACAGTACTGTATGAATCTCAACTACACATCAGATTAATACACAGACATCAGTTCCGTCACATAGCGATTTGTTTCCTGATGTTTAATCATGTCCTGTTTTTACTTTACTGTTCTGACAATATTTACTGTATATTTTAATGTTTTAACAGTTGATATTTGAAGCATACTCAAATGATTAGTTTAAAGCATCTGTTGTGTAAATAGGGGTTAGATGTGTGTGTGTTTCTTCCTCAGTACCTGGACAGAATAGGACAGCTGTTCTTTGGCGTTCCACCCAAACAGTCCTCGTCATACGGTGGTCTACTAGGTACATCCTCTAAATGTCTGCTTATTTGAGATGATTGACAGCTGCATGCATGCTCTGAAATATTACTATTCTGACCTGGAAGCCCCGCCCCTTTATCCACATCTATCTTGTATTACGTTACACGAGTCATGCAGTCGTTATTTAATCAGCGAGTCGTTGTTGCTTTCTGTCTCGTCTCCTCCTGCAGGGAATCTGTTGAACAGTCTAATGGGCTCGGGTGAGGAAGAGGAGGGTGAGGAAGTTCATGAGGACAGCAGCCCCATCGAGCTGGACTGAACGTCACACGCCTGCACACGCACCCTCCGAGTTAGAGAACACACACCGAACTGAATCAAACTCCACCTGACCCTTATTTTCTTTCACCACGTGTCCTGGAATAAGTAGCTTCAGGGGTTTATTTTATTTTTTTATTTTGCTCCTTTTTTGTTTGTTTAGTTGTCAGAAGAGTTGGTTGAGGCAACATCTGGACTCGTGCGACAAAACCCTCAGCAGCTCCATGAGAATAAACTAATGAATGAATAAATAAACTGTGTGAAAAGGGAGAACATCTGACGTGTAGTCACAGCAACCAGAACACGGGTGGTGATTGATTTATTACTTAGTGATGCATCGATACGGAGACGGGTTTCAGCTCAGCTGACTGTGTGTGTGACGTGAGTGTAGTGTACGGAGGTACTGCAGTAATGAGCATTAACGATCGACCAAAACTGTAAAAAATCTGCTACAGCGTCATCCTTTAACACGAGGGCAGAAACGTGGTTACAGAGCTGCATAAACCGTGTTCAGTAGAGAACAGTGATGAGTATCGGTGTTAAAATGGCTTGTGTGTGAGAGAGAGAGAGAGAGAGCAGCTCACTTCAGCCAAAAAAAAAAAAAAGATTCAGTTATGAATCACAATTCTTTTTTGGGGGGGGGATTTTTCTCCCTAATTTAGTCGTATCTAATTCCTCCCCGTCACTAGGGGGCGCTCCACATTAAGGCTACTACTACCACTCAGTTGGGAGGGCCAAAGACTATCACGTGTTTCCTTTGAATCACGTGACTCCACCGGCCGAATCTTTTCGAACTGCTCGCTCTCGCACCGATGGGGGCGACACTCAGTAGGAGTAACACACTCGGAGGAAAGCGCTATCAGCTCCTTCCGCGTGCGTGAGCTCACAGACGCCCCTGATTGGCTGTAGAGCCGTGATTAATGTGGAAGCACAAAGTAGCTCTCATCCCTCCCCTCTGAGAGAGCTCAGCCAATCAGCTCTCTCTACACCTCCAGTTGCGAGAGGTTACAGCATCACCCGGGAACCGAACTCGCGATCTCCGGATGATAGGACGAGCACTTTACCACTGCGCCACTCAGAGGCCGTATGAATCACAATTCTTTAAAAAAAAAAAAAAAAAAAAATTACATTAATAATAGAGATGAAGCGGCCAATCGGTGAGTGATCAGACTCGTCTGGTGTTCAGTGTGAGTGGGCGTGGCTGGTGATCAGCTGATCAGTCTCAGATATAAACCATCCTGTACCGAGTGCAGAAGCTCCCGCTGTATACATGACACTAGTGATTTAGAGTGTGAGCCAAAGCTTCCTGGTGCTCCAGACGTCCACGCTGAACTCTTACCCGTCACGGGCGCGTCTCAGATCGAATACCATCACATGACTCATGAAAATACTTACTAATCCATGAAAATACTTACTAATCCAGACTTTAACTCTTCACAGCGTTAGTCCTTATAGTTTAAAAGGATTTGAGACACGATGCTAGTTTGTTTATTTCAGTTGTACAGACAGGGAGCTATACTGCCCCCACTGGTCAGGAGGGGTAGCGGAATTCCGCGTGGTTTGTACAGCAGCTCAACGCGGGAGTCGTGTCAGTGTGCAGACGATGTCATCAGAACCAAAACATCTGCACTGGTGGAAAAATGTGTTCTCGATGCATCACTAATTAATGTTCTGTATACAATTAAAGTATAAGGAATGATCACAATTGTGTGTGTGTACACATTGTACCAGAGAGGTGTTTGTTGCAGTCTTTTAGAACAAACTTCACCACTACTCGTGTGTGTGAGAGGTCTGAGTGGGATCCTAATACTTATTATTTAAGTGTGTTGTAAAGAGTGTGAAGCAGATGCTTTGACTTTTGCTAAAGCTCTGTAAATAAAAGGACGGGGTGAGACGTTCCCTTCACTCGTTCCTCTTTAAATCCTCAAAAAGAGAACCGAGTTCCAGGTCACAGGATTACACTAAAAACATTTCTCTCTTCTGAAGCACTAAATGAAGAACCGGTGTTCAATACAGCAGGTGCTGATTTTATACACAAGAACGGAAAAAAAGAAAGAACGATCACAAATACAACCTAGAAACATTTAAAATATGCAAAAGGTTTATTAAAGAAACAGCCGTGAGATTCATAGTCATGTTGCATTACAGTAAGCTGAGCTACAGGTGATTAATAGTGAAGCAAAAAGTGCAGTTATGTAGAGAATAACAATTATTACTAACCAACTGTAAATTCACAACGTTCTCCAGAAACACACACACATCACATGCTGGTTTAACATCTCGACCAATCAGGTGTCGGGAGAGTGTGAGCCTCTCCATCAGCGCCGGGTTTTCACAAGGTTTATGTAATGGGTGTGTGCTGGGCCGGTGTAGTCCGAGTGAGAGGGGTAAGGGGAGTGAAGCTGTGACACACGCACACACACACACACACACACACACACACACACACACACACACCATACTGGTAACAGGAGGATCAGAAGCACTGTGTGGACCTGGACACGCAAAGGTCAAAGGTCAGAGAGGTTTAGGCTCGTGACTGCAGGGAGAGCCGCAGGAGCATGTCGGAGAGGTGAGCCGCGTCGGGCTGCTGGGCCTGCTGCTTGATGTGCTCCAGGGTACGCACCTAACACACACACACACACACACACACACACA
>JAOTRS010000049.1:13283-26733 GCA_028565755.1 Dinotopterus cunningtoni | reverse complement strand
AATGGGAGCAAAAACAAAAGTGTTGCGTTTATATTTTTGTTCAGTATATGATCAAAATCTAATAATAAAGTAAAACAAGAGAGATGTTCTATTGTTTTCTTTAAATAGTAGCGCCATCAGCAAAAATGCAACAAATCTTAAAACTGCTTACAGCTGTTGTTAGTCTTTTGACTGTTCCCATTGAGGATTCGATCCAATCTGCACAACAACTTGGCACAGGTTTTATGCCGAATGCCCTTTCTGATGCAACCTTTCCATTTTATCTGGTTTTGGGACCGGCACTGCATCCAGTGTCAAGTTTCACTTTCTGTCAACTCTAAAATTCAAATTCATCACAGCTTCATGCAAACTCCTTATTTACATGTTTCCTTTACACTTCCTTTCCTTTACACTTACTTTTCATTCCTTTACATTATTCACTTATTTTTATTTTATGTTTAAAAACTATTTTGTCCAATTTATCTTGTGACAAGTCAGTTCCTGGATCCTTATTACGGGCTATTTGGAAACGCTAATTAGCCCAATCTGCATGTCTTGGGAATGTGGGAGGAAACCAGAGAACCCAGAGAAAACCCACCAAGCACAGGGAGAACATACAAACTCCACACACATAGACCCGAGGCAAGAATCGAACCCTGACCCGTTTGGACAAGATAAGATAAGATAAGATAAGATAAACCTTTATTAGTCCCACATGTGGGAAATTTGTTTTTGCCACGGCAGCAAGTGGACAGTACAAAGTTAAAAATTAAGAAACAACAGAAGAAAGTAAAATAAAATAAAAATAAAAATAGTGGAAAAAAATTAAAATAAAATAGAAAATACTAACAGTAGCTATAAATGTATACTATACAATCTGGCTATAAAATATGGACATCTGTGTATTAAAAAATATTAACATAAATAATAGTGTTTTTAAGGCCTGGGTGTCAGCTCATATGAATATGACTGGAATAATGTGATACGAATACAATTTAGTATCTTTCCTTTTTAGTATTATAAGTTTCCCTTAAGTGCCTGGTTAAAGAAGCGTGTTTTTATGTGCGCGATCTGGCATCCCGGGGAAAGCGGAAGTAGAATTGTAAAGTATAAACCTGCGCGGGAAAAGTAGTGTTTTGGTGAAAGTCAGTCTGAAGAAAGCGGGAGACTTTTACACGGACCTCAGTATCCCTCTATTAACCTGTTTGGTAAATTGTTTTATTCGTGTTTTTATATTAGTAGTGAATGCTTGCCCCGGGTTTATTTATATTCATATCAGAGCACGGTTTGAGGAAGTTTATTGTAGTGATGTTCACTAAAGCACAGGCTTCATGCTAAACCCCGGCCTGCTAGTCAGCTTTTATATTAAAGCGCACAACACAAGGACGGATTTCACTGCAGCATGTCTCTACTGCATGCTGTCCCAAAACCTTTTTATTTATACAGAGTGTTAAATTTGTAATTTGTACCGTCTCAACATTACAGCTGTCTTATCCCTGTTTATATTTGTCATCTTAAGTGTTTATTTGTTCATTTCAAAAGTTGGGTGTTTGAGTTTTGTCGTTGCTTAATTGATCTTTGTTTATTTATTTTATTTAATTTGTTGCTATTAAACAATCAACCCTAGTTACTTAATCACATATTGTCGAATATTGACCGAGTTACTGATTGACACTTGTATTCAGGTTATTATAGTGTGCTTTATATTAAATATGTGTGTTCAAGCTTATCTAATTAACCGTAATGATTATAGTCTGCCATTATTAATAATTTATTTATAACTTATCCTACGTGTATGTGCACTGTGATCAGCTTTTTTCAGCTAATACATACTCAGTCGCTAGGTGGCGTCACGGGCTAATTTGCTGCTCATTTGCATAAACTGTACAATAAAATCGTGTCACGTGATGTAGGCGGATATTGTAAAGACATTTAGTATAGAATAGATTTTTTTCAGAACAGAAAATTATAACTTATTTTGGATGAAAATAATTTGATTTGGATAAAGATTAACATTTTTGCTATTATTACTTGTACACAAGTAATAAGGAAGGGGGTTAAAAGAGAGAAGGATGAAGTGCCAAGGTTTGACCGATGATGTCATCATGTTCTTTTGTCTGCTCCTGTTAGGGGTCTTCCACATCTTCCCTCGTCACTCCACCCTCCTGCATGTCCTCCCTCACCACATCCGTAAACCTCCTGCCTGGCCCTTCCTCCTCTTTTCCTCCTCTAACGTTCTCCTCCTGATGATATAACCCTCATCCCTTCTCTGCACATTTCCAACTTTGTCCCCTGCACTGTCTTTCTAATATACTCATTTCTAATTCTGTCCATTCTCATCACTCCCAGAGCAAATCGCAGCATCTTCACTTCTGCCACCTCCAGCACTGCTTCCGGTCTTTATGTCAGTGGCTACGTCTCCAAACCGTACAACATTGCTGGTCTCATTACCATCCTGTGAACTTACCCTTTAAGTTGTTATAACTGAAGAGGTGTGTGAAGTGTCCAGAAATGCATACTGAAGTACTAAGCATTAAATAAATATATTGTGACACAGCTACTTATTTTTGTATTTTTTGTAGTCTTTCATTTTTTATTTTTTTATTTGCAGCAACGTTTTGGCATATAGTACATTTTTATCACTGCTGACTCACAGAAACGCAATATTGCGGTAATGTAAATGATCTAAATCCCATCAAAACGGAAAGTTTTACTCCTTCGACATAAAAAATTGCTTTACAGCTATTTAAGTATGACACCATTGTTTGTCTTTTTCCATTATACATTTTTAGTCTCTCTGTGTCTTGTTTGTTAGGACCAGGATGAAGGTGGTAACGTGTGAAATTGCCTGGCACAACAAGGAGCCAGTATACAGTCTGGATTTTCAACAGAATGCTGATGGCAAAATTCATCGCCTGGCCACAGCTGGAGTGGACACCACAGTGCGCGTGAGTGAACTTTCTTACATGCTGGTCCCAAATAAATGTCACAAAATCTTGAGTGGAATTATCAGATTGATTGGCAGTTTATTGAATTTATAGCGCTACAGAAGCTGTTTTTGCACAAGAACACATTTGTGCCATGTCCAACACTCTCTTATATTCATCACAGTGGCCTTTTAAAATTAAGAGTGGAAGGGAATTTTTTTTCCCCCCCATGAGGTTTCCCCATGAAATTCCATACGATACAATAATACAATATTAAAACTATTTTTTGCATTGTTTGTCCATAACATAAATTGCTCATTTGCTGAATTTAATATTAATACAAAGCCAATTAATGACTTTGCCGCTGTCATTTTGGTAATGAGTGCATTTTTAGATAAGGTAGAATTAATAGTTTAAACTAACAACTTATAAAACCCATCCAGTCTTTTGTCTGGTATACACTGGTGGTAACATTAAGTTTGAATCTTTATAAACAATGTATTGCATGCAAATACACAAGGTGGCTTAAAACTTGTAAATAGATGAAATGGGGGTTTTCTTCAGCATCTCCTCTTTCTCTAATGCTGTAGATGTGGCGTGTAGACATGGGGCCTGATGGAAAAGCTGTAGTGGAATTTCTGTCAAATTTAGCAAGACATACAAAAGCAGTGAATGTGGTTCGCTTTTGTCCAACTGCTGAGCTGCTGGCATCTGGAGGAGACGGTGAGTGTCACTCAGAAATTTTTTCTTCTTCCACCTAGCACCTTTCTAGGTCAGTATATGAAAACGAATAATCCAGTCTCGCTTTTGTGTTAAACCATGGGATGTTTATTAATTCTGCTCTTTGAACTCAACAAACCAACAAAAAAAATTAACACAAAAAAAACAAATAACATAGATCTGAGTATCGTCTTTTTCCCAAAACATAAATGATTAGGCAATTACTTTTTAATAATCCCTAATAAATTGGCTTTGGAGAATTTCATATATCTAAAACTGTCCAAAGACCAAACTGATGGATGAGAGTAACTATTTGGATAATTAAAAATTATTAGTAATGAATAGCACTGATGGCCAATTGTCCAGTATCAGCGTGTGGTGAGAGTACATCATAAGAATTCTTTGAGAAATGGCGTTCATCGATTATAAAAATGGTCCTTTGGTGTAGTAATGTTGTTTTGTGTATACATATTTATATATTCAGATGCAGCCATTTTATTATGGAAGATTAACGATAATAAAGAGGTCGAGCAAGCCCCAACTTTCCAGGAGGAGGAGGATGCTCTGCTGAACAAGGAAAGCTGGAATGTCGTCAAGACCCTCAGGTAATTTCTCTGTCTTTTGTTTACAGATCATTTTTGGTGTACTTTTATTTCTCTACATCTAAGTACATCTACTCCCCCCACCGCCCCCACTGTTAAAGTAACCCTTACTGTCTGTGTGTTTCAGGGGGCACATTGAGGATGTATATGACTTGTCATGGACAAGCGATGGGAATTTCCTGGTTTCTGGCTCTGTGGACAACACTGCCATCATGTGGGATATACAGAAGGGTAATGTGCACTATATGGCTACATGCTTGTCTTCAGCTGGTCTTTATGTACACTTTAATTATGCAGTACTATTGTGCTTACTTGTGTATTGTTTGTTTTATGCAGGTCAGAAGATATGCATCTTTAATGACCACAAGAGCTATGTGCAGGGTGTATCCTGGGATCCACTGGGTCAATATATTAGCACACTTAGCTGTGATAGGTAATGTTTGTGTGTGCATGGTTTAAAACCATTAACACAGATTTATCGCCTAATTATAGGTGTTTAAGTTCTTATTTTTATTTTAGTTAATGATGATGATAATAATAATATTATTATGTTTAATGAAAGTGCATTTCTTGCAGAGTTATGCGTGTATACAGCACGCACACAAAGAAAAAGGTCTACAGTGTGAGTAAAATGACATCAGGCTCTGCTGGAGAGGGAGAAGTGAGTGAGACTGATTATGCTAAACATGTTCTAGCCCTCATCTTTGCCTCTCTGTGCTTTTGTTAAGTAAGTGTAGAATTCGGTCCTTTGGTGTAGTAACTGTACCCAGTGCTCACCTCCAGTATAGGCTTGCTTTTTCTAAAAGTTTATAATTAAGGAATTTTGCCAGGTCTTTAAACTTCTGGTCTATCAAGCTTCTCCTGTTCGAGGCAGCTGAAAACACTGGTCCAAAAACACTACAGATAAATTAGTTTTATTTCTGTCGGCAGTTTCAGCTTTTGCTTGAGAGGCGCTTACTGTGTATTCTGAACTTTACCTAGTTTATATCAAATTTGCAAGCTTTGTAAAATTTCAGCTTGCAACCATACTGCATGGTGTTCAACCTTATTAAAAAAAATTTTTTTTTTAAATGCAGTTGTATTAAATTGGTGTGGAAGTACAGTACCAGTAACAGTTGTTTGCAAATATTTGTTTAATTATAATCAAAATGTTTTTAATATAAATTCATTTCTTACAATAGCTCATTATGAGAGTATGGACTTTAGTTGCAGGAACATATCTGACTGCAAGCTCATGCATTCCACAGGTTAAGAACTTCAGGATGTTTCACGATGACAGTATGCGATCCTTCTTCAGACGCCTCACCTTTACACCTGATGGCTCCTTCCTCCTGGCGCCTGGTATGCATGTTGTATTGTTTTACTGATGAACCTCCTTATATTAATTCCAAAAGTGGGGTTGTGCTATGATGGAGTTTTGTGTGTGTTCTTAGCTGGTTGTGTGGAGACAGGAGAGAACGTCACAAATACCACTTATGTCTTCTCCAGAAAGAGCTTCAAAAGGTAGTGTAGTCATATCAATAATTGCTTTATCACTTTTATTGTACCATTTTATTATTCCATGTTAGTTGGTATATTGCTGACTGGTTTAATATTTTGCTGCTGTACAACTTTTTTTAATTTTTTTAATTTATTTTTTTTTTATTCTGTAGTAAACCCTCTGCATTTTTAATATTTTCTACCAGACCAATAGCTCATCTTCCCTGTCCTGCTAAAGCAACTCTTGCTGTGCGGTGCTGCCCTGTGTTCTTTGAGCTCAGAACCAAGAAGCTTGAAGGTAAGTCCTCCTCCCCTACAACTACTAGATCGTATTGATTATTCCTTAGTTGTTAGCTGAATTTAATAATCTGGCATTCTGTCAGATGGATCAGCGCAGCCGCTGCCCAACGCGTTTCAGCTGCCGTATCGCTTGGTGTTTGCTGTGGCTTCTGAAGATTCCGTCTTTTTTTACGACACTCAGCAGACCGTGCCATTTGGTTATGTGTCCAATATCCACTACCACACCCTTAGTGATCTCAGCTGGTAAGATCCAAGCACATTTGAATGCATCATTTTATTTGAAATAACAAGCAAGTAAGTTTCAGCAAAACATGTATATGTAATTATGTATGGCTGTCTGCAGCATGTTATGCTATGTCTGTTGTATTTCTTCCTAAATTTTATCACTTCTCTATTTAAAAAAAAAAAAGATTTGAATCATCTGTAGAATACAGAGTTATGTACAAGATGTTTTTAAAATGTTATTAGTGCATTTATCATGGCATAATGCTAATAATATTGTTAACTGACATTAAATGTGATTTACCAGGTTTCTTGATTGTTGAGATGTTCATTTTGGTGTTTCATAATGCTGTTGGCTTTTAACATAATGAAATAAAATTAGCTGCATTTGTATACATGACTGGCTGGTGGGAATTAGCACTGGCTTTAATTATAGCACTAGGGTGTCAGACGTAAAGCCAGATAAAGCTTCTCTCATTCTCTCTCTCTCGCACACACATGCATAGCCCTGACAGCATTCCTACGTAAATCTCTAATTAAATCAAACTAGCTAACATAAACATTATAACATGTATGCGTTCAGAGATTTTATGTATATCAGAAATCTGAAGTCATGTCTCACATCTATGCCTGCGATTCAGTCACTGACATATTTGATTAAAAGGTTTCATGTGCTATGACACCAGGTCTCGTGACGGCTCATTCCTGGCTGTCTCGTCCACGGATGGATATTGCTCTTTTGTGTCCTTTGATGAGCTGGAGCTTGGGACGCCTCTAAAAGAGCGACCGCAGCTGGACATCATCACCCCGCTCACTGCCAGTGAGAAAAAGGGCAAAAGAACATCAGGTAGCGGACGGACAGCTTCACCCGTGCCCCGCACCAATCCTTCACCCGTCACACAGGAGAAAGAGACATCAGCTACCCCTGAAGAGAAACGAACACCGCAAGGCCTGAAGACTAAATCGCAGCCTAGGCGCATTACCCTCAACACACTGGAGGGATGGAGCAAGCCCAGTACCCCAAAATCTCCTGCCACACCCACTGCCCCTCCCTCCAGCAGTCAGAGCACGCCCAAATCTGCCCCGTCCACTCCTCTGGCCAGTCGGGGACCGCTTACTCCCAAAACTACCCAAAGTACCTCCAGCACCCCACTTGCTCCCATCAGTGCCAGAAACTCCACAACGCCTAAAGGACCCACCCCTAGGTAAGAAGTCTTAAGATGTCTCTTTAAATGTAATTTTCTTCAAGTTAATTAAATAGTAATATTTAATAATTTATTAACAGTGCTCTTATTTATTTAAGTAATAACACAAGTACAGCCCTTTTTTGTTTGTTTCTACATAATCCAGCAGCTACGTGTGTGCAAGAGATTGGTTTCAGTTTTGTTTTTAAAGTGTGTTCTGAATTGCTGTTACTTTTGGCACCCTGCAGATGGCGTCCCTGCAGGGTTCTCAGTATCCTGTAGGGCTGCAACTAATGATTATTTTAGTAATCATTAGTTACCCCCCCCCCCCCGATTAATCGGATAAAAAACTCACCGCTTCTTTAATTTGATGTTTTGCTTATAACTATATAAAACCATAATTTAGGGTATTATGTACGTATAAAAGTAAACAAGCTCGGTCTTGCATCGCGTGCAGGTTACCGTCTTCTTAGAGGCGTTTAATGTAAGTTGCTCCCATACCTTGGAGGATTTGGGGCGCACGCTTTTTCCTGCAGGCGCTTCTGCATCTTGTGGTCGCGCTCCTCAGTAACGTGAGCAGCCCAACTAATCGATAACGGCATTCGTTGACAACGAATTTCATTATCGATTAGTATCCTGTAGTCTATGCAGATACTGTGATCATTTTAGAATGGACAACAGATTTGTAAAGTCTTACCTCTCCCTAATTGCACACTGTGGCTAAAAATATGTGGACATCTGATTTATATTACTCATTCCAAAATCATGGGAATTAATATGGAGGAGGTCGCCCAGATTTTTCACTTGAGTCACAAACATTAATGAAGCCGGGCACTGATATCAAGTGAGATCTGGTTGTTCCATTTCATGCTGAAGGTGTTTAATGGGGCTGAGGTCCAACTTTGGCAAATCATGTTTTTTGCTCACTCTAGTCATTTGTAATAATTGCAGATGTTGTCTGTCATCTTAATCCCTTGTGGGTCGGCCATGTCTGTAATTTGCGAAGTAAAAATCCCCCAATCCGCAAATGACCTACCAAGGTCCAGTGATATTCATCCTATGCGAATCAGCATGTCTGTGATTTGTCCAGGGATTTATATTTTTTCTCAAGGTTTTTTTTTTTCATATTCGCCTTATTGTCCGTGAACAATGGAGGCTGCGTTGGAGTGCTTTGAAAGTATTTTGGGTGCTGTATCATATCGCTATACACCATTGAACAATACAATGTGCGGGAACAGAAAGCTGAAAACTATCAGAAGATCGAAAGCAAAAAAAAATGATGAGATGGAGATGGATGACATGTATAGTAGCATGCAGTAAGGAACACTCTTCTCCTTATATCGTACAGCTAGAAGTATAATGACAAGACATTTCCAAACCTTGACGCCATATCCGGGAGACAAGTCAGTAAATTCGAGTAAAATCGCAGGGTTTGCTTTCAAGATATGGGGGAGAGGGGATTTAGGCTTTAGGCTGTGGTAGTCAGGTATCCACACAATGTATCTATTTTATTTAAGTTTGCTTCTTTAGGATTGTCCTTTGCTGCATAATGGGTTCATTTTCATGGCTAAATCATTATACATATGGCTTAGTCCAGATTGAGCTCTCACAAAAAAGTGACCACATTCATGTTCATAAAGCACACAATTTTTTTTTTTTTAGACCAATTTTGTGAGAACCATTACCGAAAAAAGAAAATGACATTAAATATTACAGTAAATTAATTTAGTTTTATTTTTTTCAGCTTCTTGGTATGTTTACAAAGTGAGTCATATAATAACAACCAAACTTGTAGAAAATCAGTAGGATTTTTTTTTCCAGTAGAACAGCCTTTCACCTACTGTATCCATCACCATCACCACAACCAGTAAAAAACTTTACAGTAAATCATGCACCACTGTGTTTTACATCACTGCAGGATTCTGATCCTTGTGTAATCCACGCCCTCACGGATTAGTTTGACTAAGGAGAAAAAGCGGGAGAGGTGACTTCTTTCTTTAGTTAACTGAATATTACAAGTAGTAACATTTTAGAAATCTGATGAGCGAGGCATTTGTCCTTCACGGTTCCTGCCCTACATGTAAATGAGGTTTATATTCGCTTTCTTTTTGTTGTAAACTGAAGCGTTCAGTTCACCATTCACTGAAAAATGAGCTCACTATGCTCCATTACCGAGTTTATGCACAACACTGGCTGTTCATAAATAAATAGGGTGTAAAAAAAACATAATTAAATAGGCAGTCATTTTATTACCAGATGGCTGCTAACTCCTGAACCACAAAATAAGTCTTTTTATTTCACCCCCTTTTTGTAGCTTTTAGCTAAATCCACACTCAAACCATATCTAAAGTTACATGAGGATCCCAGTTTTTTATCACTGGCACCACACCTCTTACAGTAACGTTACACTTAGTAAACATCCATGTATAAGTTGGTCAAACGTTGCCAGCTACAATTCTAGTCACATGCCGTACTCGGTAATATAGGAGGAGGGCGAATCTAGAGGACCTTTTTGAAAGAAGTTTAATGTCACACAGGATTGAGGGATAAGAGTATTATGGCTATGGTCTGTTCCGTTTGCAGTCGAAGACCTGATAACTTTATGATAACTATAAGTCTATTCGACACACATTCAAGCTTCATTAAGTTTGTTGTTTTCTCAGTCTGCTGTCTTTGTGTACATTGCGTCGTGCATGGATAAAATTACCAAGGATGATATTGAGTCACACCTTTGATCCACCTGGACATTTTAACACCTGACGTGTGACACAGACTGTAGTCAAGCCTCCCAAAATGCCATCTCTGAAGAAGTGTGCTGCATGCTTACTGGCTCATAGATACTGATCAGATTTATTCTGTTGGTATCACAATTTTGTACTGAATTCAAGAAGTATAGTTTGATACCAGATCGTTTTGAAGCAAGTCCATCTATGCCATCAAAATCTGTTACCCATCGCTAGCCACATCAAGACTGGAGAATAGTTTAGGCATCGGGTATTACAATTGTGATGGTCTGTAATTAAAACCGCTGATTTCGCAATGTGCAGGTGTCCATGTAATTGGGGAAGACATTATACACTGTTCCCCTTTTTGAGGTCCTGCAGTGTTAAAAGATAGTTCCACATTATTCAACTCTCTGCTATGTGGATTTGTTCCATGCATTTTAGATGCATTCATTTTAAAATGTTTAAATTATGCCATCAAATCTATAAAAGGTTATAATCTGGCCAATAAGTTTCTAAGTTCTGGTTTTCCTTCTGTATGTATTTTTCGTCCCCATTCTCACTGCATTATTGCTAAACAAAGTGTAACAATCTCTACAAATTAATACCAAAATAATACAATAATGTATAATGAGTAGTTTAAACATACTTGGACAAAATGTAGGCCTCCATTCACTATGGATCCTGTTTTACAGGTCTGTGCATAGTTCTGAAGAAGCAAGCTACAGTAAATGAAAGGTGTGTGCATTTATACTGAAATGACACTAACACTGGCCTCTTGCTCTTGTTTGCTCATGCAGGCGAATTTCTCTGACATCACTTACACCCAGGGCTCCAGCTTCCTTGCAGAATGTTGTCGCTCCTTCCTCCACTGAGAAAGCCAAACATGGTCAGTCTCTTTCAAAATGGTTGCTATATGCAGTAACTCTTAGCTCAGATCTGGTTTTTGTATTTGTATTTATTTTCTTTACAACACATCATGCTATTGTTTGTTGTAAGTAGTATTTATTACAGAGCGTACAAGTAACAAACAGCTCCCGTTTCGCTTTTTAGAGAGACCGTCTCCTTCTAACGATCCAGTGTGCAAGCCTCCCGAATCCAAGCGACCTAAAACTGATGAAGCATCAGGTCTGAGTAGCAGCAGCAGCACTTCTCCTCCAAGCAATGAGGCCTCAGTGGAGTCCAGCAGCAAGCCCATGGATTCTTGACCAACAACTAAACTTTTTTAAAATGTATCCAGGAATGTGTGTATCTGGACACAATTACTAAAAAAAAAAAAAAAAACTGAACCGAAACCTTTCAGTGTGTTTTGACCATAAGGGAACAGGATGCATGTTTTTCTTTTTCATTTTGGCAAGCTTGTTGACTTGGATATTTATACTGTTAAGAGTTTTACATCATGTATTACTTATAGTTTGGAAATCACTTTCAAATTGTTGTCGATCAGTTCAGTTCAACGCTAAACTGTTTATTATTGATGTTAAGCGCCGATTTTTATAAGACTAGTTTAAAGAGGTGTGTGTGTGTGTGTCAAATATGATTGTTTTCTGTGGCCTGGTTGTATTGTTTTGTTTGCAGCAACACCCGAAGCAGCTGCTTTGTCCATGAGAACATGCTGATTCATCTGTACAGAAAATGAAATGGGCACTAGAATTGTGGTGGCAAACAAACCATAGACTGTGTGAAATGTGGAAGCCTCTGTTTCAGAATGGGGGTGTAGGTTGTTTGTGTCTGTGTGAGCTTTTGTTAAACCGAATTTCTAAAGAATGAAAGTGATGAGGCTACTTTCACCTATGAGACTGTATTTGGATTCAACTTTGTTGAATTAATTATTCATTAAATTACTTATCAATCTTCGCCCCTTTTCTTCTGTAACAGCCTTAGTATTTTTTCCCCTAATAGAAGTTGTTACTTATTGTTATAGGAACAGAATGAACAAGCTATTGTTACAGAGATTACTTGACCTATTATTATCTGCCTTCCATTTTCAAACTTCATTTATCAGACTGGATGCAAATTCATGAGCTCTCACCAAGCACTTTATAACAAACATTATACTAATCCTGACTAGGGCATCTGTTTGCTTTTAAACCTGCCTATATTCTTCATGACTTGAATTTCTCAAGTTGTTGGAAACATTCCTTTGAGATTCTGGTCCATGCTAGTATGATTGGATTTTCCACGTGCGTTTTCAGGATGCATGTCCCCTAGTCTATACCATCCCGAAGGTCTTTTGTTGGATTCAGATCTGGTAACTGGGAAAGCCACTGGAGAACACTGAACTCATTGTCAGGTTCATAAAACCAGGTTAAGGCAACACTTGCTTTGCGACATTGATCATTTTCATGTTGGGTATAGCCATTAAAACAGTAATCACAAAATAATGAACAGCAGTCTGAATTCGTGGACTGTGTGACTGTTCTATCCATTTTCTATCCATTCTATTGCCTGATGCTTTTCTGATAAAGGAGAATAATTAATATACCAGTAATCTAGCACTTTTCCCCTCAAGGTGGGTGTGGCTATACACGTAACTCAACAGAGCCAATGAACGCGATAGTTCAGAGTGTGGAAGAAACGAATGAGTGACAGCTGTCAATAATAAAAAGCAGTGCCAATTGGGGGTGTCTGTGGAATGAGCGGATAGTGCTGTCCCCCAAGTGTGTTATGCCGTCCCCAACGGTGCGTGAGCGAGCAGTTCGAAAAAAGATGTGGTTTGGAGGAAACCTGTGATAGTCTTCGGCCCCTCCCGACTGAGTGGTAGTAGTAGCTTAATGTGGGAGCGCCCTAGTGATGGGGAGGAATTGGACACGACTAAATTAGGGAGAAAATCGGGGGAAAATCCCCCCCAAAAGATTTTATAATAATAATAAAAAGCAGTAATGTGAAGTGCCACTAGAGGACAAAACACAGGTCATTTCAGCAAACATATCTACAGCTGTCAGAAGTAAGGGCGTGTAAAATACCCAAACTGAAAGGCCATTATGACGGAGCAACCAGAGTCCGTTCATATTCATTTACAACCCAACAGCATGCAAATAAATATATTTCACACACATACAAGGAAATATATTTTTTAATGTTTTTTAATAGGGTTTAATGTTGTTACTGAAAATTGACAATTTTTTTTGGAAATGCTATGGAAATTTTAAATTGCTTATTTTTATAGACATACACTTACCTAAAGGATTATTAGAAAGACCATACTAATATGGTGTTTGACACCCTTTCGCCTTAAGAACTGCCTTAATTCTATGTGGCATTGATTCAACAAGGTGCTGAAAGCATTCTTTAGAAATGTTGGCCCATATTGA